>SBJP01000323.1:0-17398 GCA_014805705.1 Cucumispora dikerogammari | reverse complement strand
TATATACGATCAATTATCTCCGGCAGAGTATATTAATATAAGATACAACGAACTAGATGAAGTTGTTAATGAATTAGAAGAAGAGAAATTTGACGAAAACAAAAACGAAATTGACGAAATAGAACCCGTTGGGGAAGTTAAGTGTGTTACTGAATCTGAGGTTCTTGGGGCAATGGATCTATTATATAACTATTATAAGCAAAAAGAAATGAATTCCAGTGAGTATGCGTTTTTCAAATCAATTGTGCGAGAGAAAAACGCAATATTTAACAAAGGAAAACGAGGGACACTTCTCGGTCTCGGTTTTATTAAAAAATAATATTTACTCACGTTTTTTATAATTTTGCTAGAATCTATAATTTACCGATTTCTATAATTTACCGATTTTTTCTGATTCCCGGCTTCGGTAAATTAGAGGAACTTTACTGTATATCAACTATAATATATTAATACAAACGATGAACAAAATTCTTTTATAAGAATAGCCAGTAGTTTCTATTTGTCTACTTCTAGTAAAGACATGTACATATTCTGATATATTAAATGTCAGTCAATATATCTGTCTGAGATATCACTACATTTACAACAGTGTGTTGATTCAAAAAATAATCTATTATATGTCATTTTATTTGTACTGTTGTACGTGAGGATGTTAAAGTTTCTACTATTATAATTTGTTGCAAACAGGCTTTCAAAAATGTAAAAGTAAATGCAATTAATATTAAAAATAAGATGTATTTTTATATTCGCAAACATAGATATATAATATCATTGAGTAGGAAATCTTTTGCTTTATGATATTAATTTTTTAGATAAAAACCAGTGTTTAGATACAGGGTTTTTTATAAATATAAATTCGGTTTTCATAAATATAATTTTGGTTTTCATAAATATAATTTTGGTTTTCATAAATATAAATTCGGGTTTCATAAATATAAATTCAGGTTTCATAAATATAAAATTAGTTTACATAAATATAAAATCAGTTTTCATAAATATAAAATCGGTTTTTATAAATATAAATTCGGATTTCATAAATATAAAATCGGATTTTATAAATATAAATTCGATTTTCATAAATATAAATTTATAACTATATATTATAAATATAGTTTTTATGAATAAAATTTTGTTTATTTGAATATAAAGTGTCTCCCATTTAAAATTGTTTCATAAATATAAATTCGTATTCCACAAACACAAAAATAGTTAAGTCGATCACAAATTTGGTTATTTTAATTATAGATTTGATTATTTTTTAAAAATTTTATTATTTTATATAAATAACATTGAGTTATAATATAATAATAATTGATCTTACAAGTCTTTTTTATGATTTAAAATATTTTATTTGATTAAGCGCAAGTATAAATTATCTATTCTGATCTCCTAAAACAATAAAAACTAAAGTGCATATATAATGGTCTTTGAAATAATCACGAATTATGCTGGAAAAATTATTTTATGTAATATAGTTGATATCATGATCAATGAAGAGAGAAGAAAGGAAAGAACTCCAATGAGCAGAGGAATATTTGAACAAGCAAAAATACTTTACAAAGTTTTCCAGGCTATTTTCCCATCGTGGCAGGTTATTTTCCTATCGGGTCAGGTTATTTTCCCACCGTGGCAGGTTATTTTCTCATCGTTGCAGGTTATTTTCTCATCGTGTCAGGTTATTTTCCCATCGTGGCAGGTTATTTTCTCATCACTATATTTTATTTTTTATTTTAATTCTACATAGTAAAAAAAGCTCATGGTAAATAATCGAATATCAGATGAGGATAGAAGAAGAATCATATATTCTTACAACAGCGGCAACAGTATCACATCAATTGCCACAGTAATGACTTTTAATAGAAGTACCGTACAAAAAATAATTAAACGGTATATTGATACAGGACAAATAAACAAATTGAAAAGAACTGTTTTTGTTCCAAAAAAATTAACAAATGCACATATCAACAGAATAAAATCTTAGTTAGATTCTGATTGTTCTTTAAGTTTAAAAGAAATTGTAAACCGTTGTGCTTCTGAACTAGATGTTATGGCTTCGATATCTAGTGTTAACAGAGCTATTGTAGGTTTTGCTTATTCTTTAAAAAGAATTTATACAATACCCGAACGGAGAAATTGTCATGAAAACATAGAGTTGCGTTATCTATACGCACAAAATTTTGTAGAGCTCCAGGGTAGGATATCGGAAAACAAGTTTGTTTTTATCGACGAAGTGAGTTTTTCTGTTTCTATGAGGACATCAAGAGGCCGGTTCTGCAGTTGGACAACTGCTGTTTTACAGGTTCCTGCTTTACAGTCACGCAATATTTCTATTTGCTGTGCCATTCATCGGGGAGGTGTTCTCCATTATGAAACCTCTTTAACCGCTTACAATTCTGTTAAATACTGAACGTTCCTTGATGAACTCTTTATTGTGTTACGCAACAGAGGCATGGAAGATTCCGTTTTAATAATGGATAATGCTTCGATTCATAAAACCAACGAAGTCAAAAGTTTATTGGAGCTTTCGGGATTTGATTTTTTATATCTCCCGCCTTACTCTCCTTTTTTAAACCCTATAGAAAACATGTTTTCGAAATGGAAAGAACATGTAAAAAGGGGAAATCCGATTAATGAAGTTGATCTTTTTAATTTGATATCTCAGGGAGCAACCCTAATTTCAAGTACAGATACAGATGGGTATTATATGAACATGATTAGATATATCGTGAGAAGCTTAAATAGGGAAGTTATAGTTGATTAAACGCTTTTTCAAGAAAATTTTTTATTTTATTACAAATGGGAAAATAACCTGACACGATGGGAAAATAACCTGACACGATGGGAAAATAACCTGACACGATGGGAAAATAACCTGACACGATGGGAAAATAACCTGCCACGATGGGAAAATAACCTGCCACGATGGGAAAATAACCTGCCACGATGGGAAAATAACCTTCCACGATAGGAAAATAACCTGACACGATGGGAAAATAACCTGGAAAATCCTGTATAATATGTAATATTTTTTAAAAATTAAAAGAATTAAAGTGAAAAGTATGAATAATATGACACCAATTTAGAAAAACTATAACAAAAAAAGTTTTTTTATTATAATATAGTATTGATTTTTATTCATACTAAAGTTCCTATGACGCGCGAACGTTTTCATTAATTAAAAAAAAGTCAATTAAATTATTATTACTGTGATATTATAATATAAAAACAGAAAAAAATAAAGCTGATAGTCATAATACCATAAAGGCAAAAACGTAGTGTCGTAGGAATTTTCCTTTTAATAACACATACCCACCCCCCCTTCCCCCCACAGATCCCTCACACTATAATTTTATTATAATATCTTTATTATAATTTTGCTAATAAATATTTTTTTCGTTTCGTTCATTTTTGTTTTTTGTTTTTCTTTGCTCGTTTGCTCGTTTGTTCGTTTGTTCGTTTCGTTATTTGAAAACATATATAGTAACATTATGGTCACGTAGCTGAGCTTGTATCATATATAGTAGTAATCTATAGAAGGATTGCTCAATTCCAGAGAGAAAGCTTTTTTTTCATTTAATATAGTTAATTCTTTAAGAACGCGGGGTGGGGAGTGGTCTGTGGCGTGTAACAATAAGTATTAACACAATATCAAAATAAAAAGATAATTTTTAAAAGTATAAGTTTTTCGAGTTCAATTCACTTGGGGAGGGTGAGGTAAAAGTTATTTAAAAATAAAAAAAATTTGAAAAACAGATTTTCTTTGTTGAATAATCTTAATTCATCAACAAAATTATTTAATTTTATATTAATAAAGGTTTAATAAAGAAGAGTTAGAGTTGCTCTTCTTGTAGAAAGCCAATAGTTCTGGATTCCCATCATCGTGATGATGAAAGAATTTGGGTTTGTTGGAAGTGGAAATGTAAAAAACAAAAAAATTGGTTAGAAGAGAATCGTTTTTATGTAATATTTAATTGCCTCTTTTCAACAACATAATGATTATGTTTGAGTTCAGTCGACAGATTATAATAAAACAAATCAAACATAATACAATGTTGAATGGAAAGCTATAAACAGTGTTATTTCTTTTATTAAAAAGGCTATTAGTGCCCAGGAAATCTAAGAAATTGGGAAAATAGAAAAGATCGTGTAGGTAGATTATACAGCTTTAAGCAAGAAGAGAGATAACAAAAGACGTGTTTTAAAAAGCTTCTGATACGTAGATGAATTTTGTTGTAGAGAAACGAAAACCAATTTGTCGATGTAACTTTAGTTAGATATATGTTTATTCTTGACTATATACTGGTCAAATATGTAAAATTATACACTCTCATAATGTTAGGCTTTTAGAAAAGGTATTTAAACATTGATAATATTGTGTTTTTACATGAAAAAGTAAATCTTTCAAAAAACTATGTAGACTCAAATGATAAACATATACATACACAATTGATAGAAAGCCAATGGATGTCTAAATATTCTGTTAAATCTGAAGGTAAGAATATCAAAAAGAAACTGAAATTTTATATTGATGCGTATAAATTTTTTTAAAATTTAAAAAACGTTTTTGAAATTTTATTGCTCTATAGTTCACGTTTTTCATCACTTAAAAAATATTTCTAATTAAAAATTTTTTGTTTTTAATATAACTTTTACACCCCTTAAGTTCATTTATCCCAATTTTACTTCTATATTTAGTGTCATATTGTTTTTACTTTTCACTTTGATTTTTGCATTTAAAATTGCTAACTGAATTAAAGCAAGTACGTATTTTTATAATTAGTGTCTTTAATTTTGTGTAACTTTTAAAAAGAGCAGTTTTTTTAATCTTTTATTCAATTATATAGTTTCGTTTTTTAATCCGCGTATAATAGATTAAATATATTATATTGTTTATTCATTAGATTAGGTGTGGCAACATATAGCCCGCGAAAGGTTTTTTACTGTCCCAAAAGTCGTTATTTATTGCAGTAAGATTGTGACTTGATTTACAAGCAGTTGTTGCGCGTTTCGATGAATACCCGTTTTTTTTCGGAGCGAAAAAGCAGATATCCTTGTGTTGTGATATATTAAATGTATGATACAGCGATTGTCTGTTATGTATCATATATTCAATACATTAGGGTATTAAATACCACAAAAAAGTCCCTAATAAAAACTATATTCGCTGGTCTTTTCCTAATCTACTATACGTTTTCGGTTTATTTATTTCAACACTCTTTCTATTACATAAATATACTTCACATATCTTACAATAAACAGATGTTTGGGAAATAAACCAAGTCTTTAACAAGTATGATACGATAGCTTTGTTTTGGGGAGTTTTCTCTAATTCACATTCAAAATATTCAATCTTTTTACTCTAATCAAATAAATAGCAGCCCGTTTTCTCTATCAGAGAGAACACGAACAATCATATGTACGTGAAATCGAGCACAGACAATATACACGCTTTTTGATCGAAGCTTATAGCGAATAAATATACGGTTTTCATTCTTATAAAAAAAGAAGGGAGCTGAAAATATAAAGACCAAAACATCAACGCTGAACCGATAATTTTTACACTTATCCAGAAATAGTAATATACCTAGAAAAAAAGTATATTTATTTGCCGTGAACTTGTAGAATAAATAAAAAAAGTCTTTCTTTTTTCAGTTTACAAAACATCTAAATTTTTAAAAAAAAGAAAGTTGAAACATCTAATAATGAACATATAACTACAGATCTATTTAATGATAAAAAAAATATTCTAGTTTTTATCGTCTTTTCATGAGATTAATATTCGTAATGCTATAAAACTAATAGCCTATATGAAGCATGAAAATGATACGCTTACTGTTTATAGTTATACATCTACAATGAAGATGATCAATAATTATGGTCAAAACATAAAATTGTTGTTTTTGTTTGATCATAAATTTATGTACAACATATAATACACATAAAAATTCACGCCGGTTGACATACAAATTATAACTTTTACATGAGTTTTTTTTAAACACTGCTTATATTTTTATATAATGAAAAAAACTTTTGCAGTTGTAAAAGATTGGAAAAAGTATTTATGTTTACTAACATTTATGTACCAATAACGATTTTTTTGTTAAACAAGAACTTTATTCTTTAGGGCTTGAAAACTAAAAAAGAAGAAAAATAGTCAAAGAAGCGGCAAAAAGTGTGAATCATCTAAAATCTATAGAGAAAAAAAAATGAGTTTATTTCTTTGAGATTTGACGTGTTTTTTTCTATAGACGAAATCACGACGAACCAAAACCGACGAACTTTTTCTGTTTCAAGCATCAATTTCTGAATGTGTTCACTGTCTGTGCTCGCTTTTGAGTACATCTCTTTATTTTTTTTATTTAGCTTGATTTCATTAAACATCAAAGCGTCCAAATTGTAATCTGAGAGTAAAAGTGCTTTTATTTATACAAAGTTTCTTGCATGATGCCTAGAATAATATAATAACTCATTAATATTGTTCAAAACTTTTTGTTTTTTCGAAATCAGGCTATTGTTTTTATCGCTATGTTCTTTTACGATATTTGATTCATATAAAAAATAAAATAAAAAACGACTTTTTTTATATACGTATTTCTTTCTCAAATTCTTTTCTTGTTCTAATGAAATATATCAAAAGTTTTGAAGATTTGGGGTGTAACAATACCTACATATATATATATCAACATCGCCAAAAATTGTATATTTCTTGTTGTGTAATTTAGACAAGAGTTTTATCTTACGGGAAGGCCTTTTTTTCGCTTGTAAAAAAAAACATTAAAATAGAAATCTACGAAAATACTTAAAAAAAACATGCTATTAAATTCTCTTAATTTCGTATTTAAATGACTAAATCTTGTCATAAGCAATAAATTAGTCTTTTTTTAATTTTGATGTGTGATGTTTTCTTATTTGTATCTATTTATGTTGGTTATAATATGAACTTCAAAAAACTCTTACAATCAACAAAAAACTTTTATGACAGTATACTTTAAGTTACATTAAATAAATCGATAATATCATCAGAGCAAGTATTCCTGTTAATCGCTTTTTTTCTTATGATCATGATTCTTCTGTTTTTTAATATGTGAATTACATATTCTATCTTGCCTTTTGTCGCAATATGGTAAATAGATTGGCAATATATCTCGTTTAATGTAAAACGATGTCCAAAGAATGCTTGTTTTAACTTCTCCTTTAATAATAGCAAATAAAAAAAAGACGAAAAAACAAACTGCATCGTGAAAGACTGGTCTACATAAACTTTTTTTTTATTTATTTTGAATATGTCTGTTGAGTGAACTATATATAAAAAAAATAACAAGTTAAAAAAAAGATAAGATTTTTTTTCTTATAAACATGTTATTTTACTATAAAAAGCCATGTTGCATATATATTTAATCTATTAAATAAAAATTTTATACTCGAAATGTTAATTAGAAATATATTTTTGAAAAAAAAACATGTAAAAAAATTTATGAAAAAACCCTCCTCTCATACCATACCGCAGGGTATAATTCATATTTCTGCAAAGCTCTGTAATAATAATAAAAACAATAGTTGTAATAATAAGAGCAAGGAAAAAAACAAGAAAATGAAAATGAAAATAATATTACAGCGTTATAAAACATATAATTTAATTTATATCATCGCACAATGCTATATTTAAAAAAAGACACTAAAAAAGTTTGAAAGGCAAGTAAAAAAAAAGATAGACAGATCAAAAAAAATAAATAATTAAACAGTTTAATGTGTAAATATTAGTTATTCGAAAATCTTTATTAAATATCTAACAACTGAACTTTATTTTGCGCGTACGCGACCCGCAACGCACACTCAAGTTGTTCCTGTTGATAATGTTGTTTTGCTTTGTAGTCGAGAAGATATAACGATCTTTCTGTATTATTATTTATTTTTGATTCAATATTTTTTATTGTATTACTACCTTATATGAATTATTGCAACTTAAACATATACTAACAAATAGTTGATATAATGAGTCTAAATGTGATTAAAGAAGACATGTTTTTTGTATCACATTGCACAAATTTTGGTCCTTTCAAAATATTTGACTTTGAATTTCTTATATTTGAATTATCCTCGCTTTTTTTTAATCCATAATGAAAGATTAAAGTATCTTTTATTTTACAAAAGATATTGGATGTAGGCTTTTATTTTTTTTTGAAAATTTTTATTTCATCTATCATATGTATTTCTAATATAAACTTTTTTTGAAAAATGACAATTGTATATTCGAAAATCAATTGGGAAGTTTTTTGTTAAAAATAGTTTTCTTAGTTTGGCTATTAGATTATAATGGGTTTATTTCTAAAATCCACAAGCTTAGTAAAACACTTTACACAATGTGAAGCGTAAATATTCTAGCATTAATCTCTCTTTCGCTTGGCCCAATGTAAATTTAAAAACGAGCATAAAGCTAATTGAGCAAGAACCTTTTTAAATTTAATTAAGCAAAAACAGTCTCTACATTGATTAAGTAAAAAAATTACTTAAACTTATTTACACGAAAAGACACTAAAAACCGTAAAATAAAAAACAATTCGTGTATATATTTTATATAACTTGTTTAGCTAGACACCATAAACATATACATAATCTCATTATGATTTTCGAACAAATAATAAAAAGTAGTTGCAGGCTCGTTTAATAAAAAAAACCTTATATAAAAACAACTTGTTATTTTTAAGTAAATTTCTCGTTTAGAAAAGCGACAGTGGACAAACACGTTCTGTTTATCTTTACGAAAAATCGTTAAGTTTTTTTTATTTATTTTTCATTCATTAAATTATCTAAAAAACAAACTGATCATTTTAGATGTCTACACTTGTTAAATAATATTTAAAATAAACTAAGCAACGTGCATATTACAAAACAACACACGAATAGATATAATTACGAGAGTTCTTAAACATTTCCATTTACTTTAAAAAAACCCATTTTACAAGAAGCAATATAAATATTTTTTGTAATAAGCCTGTATCTAAAAAAACTGTGAATTGTTAATATTGGTATAAAATATAACTAAACATCGTATTTAAAACACAAAAATAGTTTAAAAATCAAAAGACTTCACTTGAATAAATCAGAAAAAAAAGTTTCAGAAAAGAAAATTTTTTTCTACGTGGTTAAAATACAAAACAAAGTAATTTTATTTTACATGTGTTTGTTAAAATGAAAGTGACAATGTTGTTTTATAACTCGGTTTTAACGTATTTTTCAAACACAACAAGTTTTTTTAAAATTTTTAGAAAAATATAACATTCATAAAGAAATCATAAGTGAAAATATTTATAGTTTATTTTTTTGTCAGCAAAAAAACAAATAAAGAAAGAAAAATAATATAAAATAAACGGTTTAGAAAAAAGAAGACTTCACTGATTTAAAAACGAGCAACAACAGTTTAAAAAAACTTCAATAGCAGAAAAGTATTTTAAAGACATTTTAAAAGTTATATTTCTTTTTCAAGTCTGATACGACTTTTTTGTATGTTTTTCGTACCTGTTATTCTTTTATTTATAGAAAACCAGAAGTGTTTAGTTAACACCGTTACTCGAACATTTTCTCCCGAACTTTGGTTTGTAACTATAAATTCGAATCTTAATTTAAACCCAGTGGTCGGAAAGTTTTCTTTTGTTATTTGTAATAAATCGAAACAGGCTTTTCTCGCGTCTTTACTCTTCCATTCTCTTTCTTCGCTTTCTGGTTTATTAACCAATATCTTTATTTCTCTTGAAAGAAACGTTTTTCCTTCTTCTAATTTACAATTTGCTTTCAAACTGCCATTCTCAATAGTAGTGTGTTTAGAAATATCTATCACTCTTTCCTCCTTCCATATTGTGTTACGATCCTCGATTTTTTCTGTGGAGCTTTTTATTAGTTCGGCCTTTTCTTCTGAAAACTCTACGTTTTTGTTGAATGGAAACACATCGATATAAAAAACAATCTCAAGTGTTCCTCCCGTATTATTATAACTTATATTATAAACCCCCGTGAGATCAGAAAAATCCGCCCCCATATACGTTTCTCCGTATAGATTATAAATTTTTATTGCACATTCATAGTGTGTTGTTAATTTTTTTCTAGTCCCAGTGGTGTTCTCTGTTTCAGGACAACTTATAACCGATGGATTATACATAAAGACGAACATGAGTAGTAATCGAAAATATTTTTTTATAAATAAAAAAAGAGAAATTATTTTTTTCTTTTTTAAAATAAATATGGCAGTGAAAATATATATTTTTTTAGTTGTATGAAAAAAATTGTTTATTTTTTAAACCCCTTTTCTTATCCCTTTTACGGTTTTTATTTATTAGGAGTTTTGTATTTTTATATAACAAAAATATTCATCATAATATTACAAAAAACAATGAGCGTTTTATATTTAAACAAATTATGTTTTTTTGATCAAAATTATAAAACAAATCAAAAACAAAGATTTATTTTTCAGCTCAATTTTCGAATCGATAGTGAATACTTGTTTGAAAAACTGTGTCTTAATATAAAATATTCTAATTTATTTGTTAAAAAGTGTTTTTTTTGTTTTATCTTTTGTAATCAAAGAAAGTGCTAAAAGCGCATTGAGTATTCTTCGTATTTTTTTGATTAAAAATAAATTCCACTCATAGTATTGGAATCAGAATTATATGATATTTTTGAAAACAATCATAAAATTTTTTTTTACTTTTGTGAAATGAAGATTTTAAAGAAAAGTATGGGTTGTTGTGTTTGTAAAACGATTTGTGTTTGAAAGTTAACAATAGAAATGAAGAATTGATTTGGAAATGTAGTAGTTATAAATGTGGGAAAAGAGTAGTTTCAATCCGGAGAAAGTCTGTTTTTTTGTATAAAAATTACTCATAAATTCATTTTAAAAATTATATACAAATGGTAGTTTGGCACAAAAAATCCGATATGATCGAGTAACTTAGTGTAGAACCAAATGCGATTAATTTAGTTTTAAAAGCTGTTAAAGGAAAATTGTCTTCAAAAAAACTTGGCATGATTGAGGGTAACGACTGCGTAGTCTGGGTTGACGATATAGCCTTACGAGACAAAAAAACAATTGAAGACGTGCTGTGAAGACGCTGTGGTGTGTCGAGGGCGTTTATAGAAAACATGACGAGATCTTTTACGAGTTAACGTAAAAAAAGAGATAAAAAGAGACTTGAAAAAATATTGAAAATAAATGTGAGAAGAAGTTCTAAGGTGTAACCGACGAGTGGAAAGATTATTTTTGTTTAAAAAAGTTTTTTTTCTCAGATAAAACAACATGTCATGAAAGACATTTTGTTAATTCAAAAAACTACTATTCATACCCAAAAAAATTGAGAGAATTTGGGGAAAGATGCAACGCTATAAAAAAAGCAATAAAACAAACATACGCAAGAACTTAAAAAAGTTTATTTTAGAGTATAAAATTAAAAGGTAAGCAAAAAAGCATATAAAATTTTTTTAACACTGTTTCAACAATAATCACGTTTTAGTAAACACTTTTCTGATTTTTTTTTATTTTTGATCAAAAAAAAAGAAATACTCAAAGCGCTTTTAGACAAGAGCGTTGTTAAAATTTTTACTTAAAAACATTCTTATGCCTCATAATTCGTATACTGTTGTATAATATGATAAGTATGACAATATATCTTCGAGAGGGGCAGATAATATATAATATGTTTCATTATTGTGCTGTTGAAAAATATTCCTTTTCATTCAGAACTTTTTTTTTTTACCTGTCATTGTTGATGAGAATTATATTTATACGTTATTTCAGAAGGATTAAAAATTATATACTATGTAGGTTATTTATAGGCGATAAAAAACACATAATAGTATATAATTTAATTGTTCCCAGCTACCGGCTTTTAAAAAGGTATCGAATATAACATATTGATGTTTTTTCTGTATTAAAGATAATAATTGCATCTTTTATAGTCAGCATGATGAATTCAGTTTTTTGAAAAACAAAACCTACAACTGTTATATTCATTATTCTAATATGTTGTTGATTTATGTACTGAACAGGACTCAAGCTGAAGTTATAATGCCTCCTCTGAATAAAAACATGATAGTAATATAAAATGGGATCTGGTGTTAAAAATTTGTTCTGAATTTAAAAGAGTATTATATAACGTGTCGAATATATAAAGTTTTTTCAAATAAAATAAAAAAGATACAATATTTACATAAGAAAAATTGTAATCATAAACTGTAATCACGTTAAACAGATATTAATAAAAACTACAAACTTAAAAACAAACAAGTTGATTGTGTAACTATAGTTAAAATAAAAAAATTAAATAAATACCAACAAAATGAAAATTGAGTTGCAGAAGATAAAAATACTTGATGAATTGAGTTAATGAAAATTAGTTACATAAAAAAAATAGAAACTATATATGAGAGGTTAAAGCGCGAAGGTATAAAAAGATTAAAATGGATATTAAAAAAGCACATATATTAATACTGTTGCAGATAGAAAATTAAAACGCTTTTCGGGTGAAAAAACTGTTTAGTTGACACACACATACAATGAAAATATAAAAAAAGTTTTATATAAAACTAGAGAAAAAGCTAATTAAAAAAGTTGTGCTATGAAAGATATACTCAGAAAATATAAAATAATAAAAAAAAGAACATTCACAAATTAATAATTGTCACACATTACAGACATAGCTCACACTATATTTAAACATTGTCATCTTCGAAAACAAAGATTAACAGTGTCTGATCGAGTGTGTAATGTGTGAACAGAGGTTGCGAGCCCAAAAGTGTTGTTTGTAAAGAAGTTCGCGAAAAGTTTATGCGCCGTAGGATGCGTCGAGTCTCAATATTCTGCAAAATAAACAATGTCAGTTCGTATAAAAATCAATTTGCGTTGATTCGTCTGAAAAAAATTAAGAATAAGATGCTTTAAAAAACAATAAAACACTAGTACTAGTGCAAGAGCTGAAATGTAGCTTAAAGGCTGTATATATTTTGAGACTTTTTAGAAGCCCTATGCTCTTCTGCTTATTCGTAAGGTTTAGATTTTCCGTATAAACATATTTACTACTCGAACATATTTAAGCGTTAGACGTGTTCTTTCCTCATATGGCCTTATTGTTTCTATATCTTTGCTAATCATGAGAGGATTGTAAAAGCTAAGTTATTTAAAGCGTTGCTGAACCTTTACGGAGTTTGTATATCTGAAAATGTCATAAAAAATTCGCCCCTAAACAAATAAGAGTCTTGACATATAACGACTCGCTCTGGCTTTGGCTGGGTATGTAAACATGCACGTCCGTTCAAAATAGTTGATAAAATCTTTAGAGCTATGCGGGTTACACTTTGACGCACCTGCAGCTTTTATTTGATTTAAGCTTGTCTTATCTCTGATTTAGAAAAAAAGTAAATTTAATACTTGTTTTATTATTGAACGAAAAAACGATTTGTTTTCATCTGAGACTATTTCTTCATGAATAGCTCTGCGTCAAGCCGCTTGCCTATCTGAAGGGTGCATCAATCAAAGCTTAGATTAGTGAAAAGTTTTTCTTGAGAAATTAATAAATTGACTTAAAAATAAGCTATTAATCACATAGGCTCTAAAAAAAACCTTTTATTTATAAATAAAGGGGCTTTATCATATATATCCACTTTGTTTTTATGTCTTAAGAAGCGCTTACAAAGGGGATGAGATTTTTCTACAAAGTATACTATAAATATAATTTAATTGTGTAAATCCCTGAATATTATATTAAAGAAACCACCAATTAAGAGAACACCCGCTGATTTTATGAAACCTACATCAAAAGGCTGCAGCAAATTACGAAACTCAAAGTGACCTTAATTCCGCTATCATGCAGAAACTCTTGATTAATCTGAAGTCTTTTTGTAGCGCTTCAGATATTTCATTTTTTTTATTTCTAAAGAGTAAATAGTTTTTGTACAAATTTACTTATTCCAGATATCATAGATTTTTTTTTAATTAAAATATTGACTTTTTCGTTTTTGATTTCCTTTTTTATGTCATGGTTATTTATAATAGCTGCTCTTTCGTTTCTAGGGATCATGACGAAGTTGGTGATTTATTATTAAACTCTTTATGTATTTAATCGTCGGATTTATATGAACGTGACACTATCTTTATTGTTTTAGTATTTGTGCTAGGGTTATCTTTTTTAACTTACAGGCATAACTGAAACCTTAACTTTTTTCTTTTTTTTCTATCTGATTTATAAATGTATTCGTTCATAAACTTAATAGATTTTTTTTCTATTTTATAATAATGTTTTTTGTTTTACATTATTTTTTAAAAAAGTATATTATATTATAGAATTTACACGAATTATAAAACTTAAATTCAATTTTTATAAAATTAATGTTGATATCAAACTTTTTTAAAAAATGAATATTAAAAATCTTCGGGAAAGACAAAAAATGACTTCTAAGTAAAAATCACATATCTACTTTTGTTGACTATTAGTAGGTGGTACATACCCATCTTTGTTGACTGTTAGTAGGGTTAAAACGACACGAGAGAGTTGGAGAAAATCACTTCTACGAATTTATAACATTTGCCATGCGCTTTGGTTGCGAAAATAAATGCCGTTTAAAACAATCAACGAAAAAAAAAAGTTTTTTTATTTTTGCGGAGATTTATAAAAATTTAAAACATACATTAGTTGCTTATTTTTTAGTAACACACGATCAAAAATTTATTTCTTCAACAAAAAAACAATGTTTATAAAACTTTTATATTATACTAAGACTAGCGAATATCTAATTTTTTTTCGATTTTTTATAAAAACACATGAGAAGGAGAAAACTAAAAAGACCTGATATTTGTTTTAGATCTGTCTTCAATAAGATATAATGTTCACATAAATTAAAGACGTTTAAAATGTGAAAAAATTTCAATAAAACCAACAGGAGTGAACGGACAAGAAATGAAAAAAATTCTGTTACAAAAGTGATCTTAAACTTATACGGAAAACGCACGCAAAAGAAACTAAAGAGAAACAGATCGCAGAAAAATCAGACATGTCTATTTCGTGTTTTCGAAGCGTGTGTAAGAAAATATGTTTTGATTTAAAGATGAAGAAATATAGGGATTAAAAAGGAGCAGGTCTTTTTAAATAAAGAATAAAAACGAAATAAGATTAATGATTAAACAAGACCGTGCTCATACACTAAAATAAAAAAGCCAAGAGCTATAAAATAGATTCTACCACTCGATATCAACATTTGTTGAGAACTATATAAAGTTGGTAATGTTTGCCTAAAAACAATATCATAAGTATCACAGCAGCGTAACACAACAGAAACATTAGATTTAAGAGAAATCTTTTGTCGAAATGTCAATATCATGTAAATTCAAAGTTTTCTTTTTTTTTTTTGTAAATAAAATCGAATTCATTTTACACCTGGAGCAAACTTGAGTATTTTTTAAATAATACTAAATGAATTTTAACAGTTACATACAACTGGGTAACAAATATAAGTGTTATAGCAGCAATTAACTTACCCGCATTTTTGTTTTTTAAATACAAAAAAAACTCAGAACTTGAAAACTTTTTTTTTGCTATTATTAATATACTTTTACAATATAAATTTTTAAATAGACTTCTGCAAAGCATATTATTGAACAACTGTGCATTTTATCATAAAAGAGAAGGGTCAAAGTCTGTTTCTATTTTATAAATTTTTTTATTATACTTCAATATTAGTCTTAGTTAAAACCAATAACGAACATTTTCAGTTATATTAAATTTAAATACACAACACCTCGTTAATTTGAAACGATCAAAAATCAACTCGAAGCGCTGATAAGTGAAATATTTGAACGATCTGTAATAAAATTTTGTGAGTGATTTAATCACATGATAGTGTGAATAAAAAGAGGTATCGCACGACAAGAATTTTTCTTTTGACAACCCATTTATAAATGAAAATTATTCTTTTATAATTCTTATTTCTTTATCATCAATCACCGTTTTAATCGCAAGTAACATATAACATTAAAACCTAATTCATTTTAGAATATCAGTTTGTCTAATCTCTCGTAGTTATCGGGGCTATTATATTTCTTATTAAAAGTTTTTGTTTATTAAATTTCTTGTTATGTTTTTAATACGCAGAAACAATTTTGTTTTTTCAAAAATTCTTTGTTTTATGTTTTATTAAATTTTTTTATCGTTATATTCTTTTTATTGATGTTGCAATATAAATACTAGCTTTAATTTAACTCTGCTATTAACATTGATTTTAATTTTATAATAATTGAATTTTAATTTTATAATTCGTGTAAACCTTGTAACAAACAAGACCATTTATTCAGATAATATTTGATTGTTTTCATAACAATCAGTCCCAACAAATAGACACTAATTAATATAGACGAAATGGCTTCAATTCTCTTGTATATATGAATCGACGACTAGCCATATGTATTATACTTGTTTTGTCTGCTGTTTTTTATTTTGTTTATTGAAATTGTTTTTTATTTTTTAAGTTTTCTCTATTAATTAGCCCTTTATGACAAGTTGTTTCTATTATGTTTTTATCATTAAATATAACTTAATCGCTATAAGCCCCATTCTGTAGTTTAAATCTTTGATAAAGTTATTTCAGCGTTTATAAAAGATATGTTTTTTGAAAAGCAACAATATAAAATTTTTGTATTTTTTAGAATACAAACAGGTTTAATTCGGATGTGGATTTTCCAGATTCTTAAGTTATAGCGTACTTTTATTATTCAACAGTAATCAAAGCATGTTGATTAAAATGAAATTAATTGTTTGTTTGATTGAATGTTAGTTAGTTTGATTGAATGTTTGTTTGATTAATTGTTGGATGATTGATTGACAGTTTGATTGAATGATTAATTGAATGAATGATTAATTGATTGATTGATTGGTTGTTGATTGGTTGGTTGGTTGGTTGGTTGGTTGTTGATTGATTGTTGATTGATTGGTTGGTTGGTTGTTGATTGTTGATTGATTGTTGATTGATTGATTGATTATTGATTGATTGATTGATTGTTGATTGATTGATTGATTGATTGTTGATTGCTGATTGGTTGGTTGATTGTTGAGTGTTGAGTGTTGAGTGTTGGTTGTTGAGTGTTGGTTGTTGAGTGTTGGTTGTTGATTGGTTGGTTGTTGATTGGTTGGTTGTTGATTGGTTGGTTGTTGATTGGTTGGTTGTTGAGTGTTGGTTGTTGAGTGTTGGTTGTTGATTGGTTGGTTGTTGATTGGTTGGTTGGTTGGTTGTTGATTGGTTGGTTGGTTGGTTGTTGATTGGTTGGTTGGTTGGTTGGTTGTTGATTGGTTGGTTGGTTGTTGATTGGTTGGTTGGTTGTTGATTGGTTGGTTGGTTGTTGATTGGTTGGTTGGTTGTTGATTGG
>SBJP01000322.1:0-17464 GCA_014805705.1 Cucumispora dikerogammari | reverse complement strand
AAAAATCGAGCGTTTAAAAATTGTGGTATATTTTTTTTTATGAGTATATAATAAATATAGTTTAATTTTCTAAAGGTTTTCATATTTTTGTGTTTTGTTAACGATTACTTTGTGTGTTTTAAAAAAACTGCTGAGTCTATTACAACATTTTCACATCGTATTGATTTTTATTTAAATAACAATGTTATCTATTTATGCTTATTTCGACTAATTTCAATAATTTCAATACATAAAAGTCCCAATTTTTCAAAAAAACAATAATATCGTCTTTTATTTAACAATTTTCAAAAGAAACAAGCGACGTTCGATCGAAGCGACCGTGCATGAAAAACATATAGAGAATTAAATTGAAAATTGAAAAAAAAAAATAGTGTTCTGAAGCGACTTTTTTTGACGCGTATTCAGAGACTATTTTTTTTACACTTTTTTTGTTATTATAGCACAAAGCCGAGCAACATATAGCCGCGAAAAGATTATGTTCAAAACGAAAACCGTTTTTGGTCTCGGTGGTGTTTTTATCTCTCGTTGCGCGTTTATATATACTCGCTGCGTAAGTGAAAAAAGCACTCTTAATCAAAGTATTGATTTTTTTATGGCTTCTAGGGTCGTCGTTTTCTAATATCCGGCTGTCAAACTTGAAAAGTAGTCTTTTCCTGTTATAACACTTTGAAAAGATCTTATTTTTCAAGAAAAAAAAATAATCCGAAAAAATGCAATATATTGAACACTTATTTTCACACCCCTGTCTATAATCTAAGTATGAAAACTTATTTAAGAGAAAAAACTAAAAAATTTTAACCACCACTTTCAATAAAACATATATTATTTGTTTATAAGTACTGCGCAAAAAAAAAGCTATAACAAAAACTGTGCGGTTTTGTTTATTTTTTAAATTTATTTTTTTTTCATTAAAAGTCTAGGCGACCGATATCAAGCATCTTTTCAGATATAAGCAGGCCCCACATATATGTTTACTCAGGTTGTCTAGCTAAAAAAAACTGAAAATATTATATATATACAATGCTTTTATTTTTAGTTAAACAGCTTTACCTAATTGAGTTATACACGGCGTAATGGAAGAACGACATGTATAAGTACACTTGTGTTGTATATATTTTAATAATAAATGTTGTTTCATTATTCTATATTATTTTTCTATATTGATATTTTCTAGTTTTTATTCTTAAATACGAAACTCTATAATCAACAACCTTGATAATATTAAACACAGTTAATAAAAACATGAAATTTAACGTGAACGAACAGAAACAGATGATAAAATATCAATTTGTATTCTTTTGACTAACGTATACGACTAAAAACGCTGAGAAACATCTTTGTGTGTCTTTTTTATTAACAGACAGCGAAGTTTAAAAAGTTAAAAGCATAAAAGGCCAAAAAAAAATTTAACGCGATTTCGTTTTTTAACAGAGAGACCAATGTAATAAACTTATCTGTTCAGAGTATTTTATGTGATATTATTAAATGCGTCGAAACATCTATTATTTGGATTTGAAAGAACATAAATAAAAATATTCCAACAAAGAAAAAAAATTGTTAGGATTATAAAAAAAAACGTTCATAAATATAAAGATTTTATTTTATAACTATAAACAAAAAATTCTGTTAATTAAACAAGAACGTGATAATCTATAAATACAAAACATCATAGTATAAGAAAAACTGTTGTTTATACAATACATCTATAATGGTCCTAGGTAAAGTTGTATTTTAATATTTTTTCGTTTTTTCTTGTCCTAAAATACATATGTTTTAATATAAATGTGTTATATATCATTTTCAATCAAATACGACAAATTCTGAAAATTTTCTAAATTTTTATAAAACCGTTTACAATATATCAGTTAGTTTTCCAGATTTTCAAGTTTTTTTTATTAACAACTAAATGCCATCGACCAATAAAACACAACTATTTAACGTAAAAGCACTATGAACTATACCAATAACTTTAATCTACTGAAATACTGTCGGTTAATATTTTATACAGTAAACCAGGTTTGATTTATAGTGGAATTAACAAACACGTAGTTAGCACATATGTCGTATATGATATGTTTTTAAATGTTCTTTTTAGAAATATTATCTCTGTTATTAATGTTTTTCCTGCTATAACTCTAAAAACTTTACGTTAAAACAATGTTTTTTATTGATTGAAGTTTGTTTTTTTGGTCATTGAAAAAAATTAAATGAAATATTACGAAAATTAATTGGCACGATGTGAAAATTAAAAGATAAAGTGTCAAAAATATATATGAAAATACCAAAAATTATTTAGAAAATGTCAAAAAGTATCGATAAATGTTATACCATTAACAGTGTTCTTTACGTAGATGAATATTTTTCCTTTTTTTAGGGGCTGTTTTCTTTTATGTGCAATCAGAACCTTGTAACTTCATAAACACTAGATTATATCAGCCACCAGAACTTGTGTCTGAGTCATGAACATCTTTTCTTACAACAAAGAGAAATGTTAATGTCTTTTCAAAATAATATATAATATTGGGGTGTTAAATTCCGCAGTAATTTTTCTCGTTCTATAAAACATCTTGTATACCGATCTAATTTTTCTCGTTCTATAAAACATCTTGTATACCGATCTAATTTTTCTCGTTCTATAAAACATCTTGTATACCGATCTAATTTTTCTCGTTTTATAAAACATCTTGTATACCAATCTTATTTTGTTGATTTTTTCATTTAAAACACTCTACGCAAAGCTATATATTAATTATTATTTGACCACAAAACACTGAACAACAGGTTTTCTTCTGATGTTTTAAAAAAAAAAATTTTCACGAAAAGGGAAAATAAATTCTCAGACTATAAATTTTTGGTGACGGGTCTTTTTTTATACTTCAAAAATAACATTAATTCAAATATATTTATATCGCTTTTTAGACAAAAAATTTTTAAAAATAAACTGTAGAAAAAATAAAAAATTGTCACTTGAAAAACATTTTTATTTTTTGCGTTTGAAATAAAGGGGAGCAACACATTACTTAAAAAAGTTTTCTAAAATAAAGGAACTGCTTTTATTAATAAGTGTTTCTTTTTTTAAAAAAGCAAATATATCGAAACGAAAAAGTTTTCATTAAAATTTTAAGTTTTAAAAAAAACAACCATGTTAAAACAAATATCTTTATCTTTAATTAGTCTAAATTCACAGTCACTATCTCGGCCAAAAATATTTCAACAACCAACTATTGTTAATTCTTTTTTAAAAATACAGAAGTTAAACAGTTCTCCAGTCGATATATATAATAATATCTCATCGATAGAAATAAAAATAGACTTTCCAGAGTCTTTTAATTCAAAAAAATATCAAATCCCAAAGATAAATAAATTTCATTTCTTTGATAACATAAGTTTCACAGATTTAGACACAAGAGTTGCCAGTTATATAAAGTATAAAGAACCACGTGACTTATCAGAACTTAAAAAAAAATTTGAGAAAAATAAAAAAGAAAATTGTCTTCTTGTTTCACTCTTACATAAAAATAAAAAGGGTGTAAATCCTTTAATTAAATATCTAGAAGATGATTCAGAAAAAAGAGCTTTAAAAATTTCTTTTTTATTTTATAATCCTGAAAAAAAAACCAGAAAAATAAAACTAACACGCGTGTTTAAAGAACTGAAAGAAACAATAAAACCTTTAAAATCAATAATAGAAAATAAAATAAGAAATACAGTTCGAAAACTTAATGAAACATATATTTCTTACTCAATATTGGAACAACGTGTACAAGAGAAAAAAAATATACAAATAAAAGAACTACTTACAAAACATAATAATGAAGTTACATCCCTTTTTGATATACAAGAAAATATTAAGACAAAAATTATCGAGTATTTAAATATAGCAAAGACTTTTTCTGATCTTTTGACGAATCAGGATTTAACACAAGATGTCATCAACAATGCTAAAGAAGAAAAAAGAATTTTGGGTTTCGCTTTCATTAACGAAATTAAATACTTTATAAAATTAACACTATTTGAAAAAATAAAAAAACTTGACGTTCACGAAAATGACAAGTCTTATATAACTCAAGTTTTTGAAAAAGCGTTCGAAAATAATGAAGATAACAAATTATATTTCTTAACTCGTCTTTTTAAAGTAATTAAGAAAAAAATAGCAGAAGCTTCAAATTATCTGCATATTGAAACATGTGTCTTTAGATTAAACACAGACACAAATTGTCTCGTTGAAATATTTGGTATAGAACCTGGAAATGTATAACATAAATTGAAGCTGGTAACTATATTTGAACCAGAAAACAATTCTAATGTAAAGCTAACAGCAGACAGATTAGAAACACCTTTAAGGAACATCAAAAATTACTATTAAAAAACACATAGAAAGACAATAAAGAAACAACTGAAATGAAAAAACCTAGCCATATATCCAATAACCAAGAAAAGACACTAATATTAGGCTCAATAGACACTACAAGTAAAACACTAAAAGACACTACAAGTAAAACACTAAAAGACACTAGAGAAAATACCACGGAAGACACCAACATAGCAACCACACAAGAAACATAAAAGGTGTCTACAAAAGACATCATAAAAACAACCCTAGATCATCCCTTAGAAGATCCCAATTTTCTAATTAATGAATGTTGACCAAAAAAGCCCTTATTTTTCTTTTAAGAGAAAAAGAAAATCTTGTAAAAAGTTTTTGTTGTTATTTGTTGTAAAAAAAATTAAAGAATGTATTACGGTAAAATAATAAAACTTTTTTACGTGCTTTTTATTTCTAAGTTGTTTTTTTTATTAAATTCTTTTTTCATATATTTTTTTTAAATTAAAATAAAGTTTCAGGTGCAAAAAAAAATATCAGTTTTCTTTTTTCAATTAATTAACTTTAAATTTTTAAGATTTAGTATAATTTTTGATAAAAAAATAAATTATTTTATAACCGATAAATGTGAAACAAACAATTTTCTTTGTCGTGAATAACAAAATAGAAAACTCAATAGTAAATTTTAAGATGAGATTTTTTAAAAATATTAAAAAGAAACTTTTTTTTTTTCGTTATAATAACTAAATAAATAAAAATTTTTTGTTTTTTTAGGCAAATTCTTGTTTTTTTTTGAAAAAAATTAAGGTTTTTTTATTAATCTTTAATTAAACAAAAATGTAATTAGATGTACATTCAATTTTCAATATGACGATTTCAACAAACACTTTAAGTTAACACAAATAAATTATATTTATTTAATGGTAGTCGTAATAACCAAATTAATACACAGGATACTTCGTAATTAATGAAAAAAAAGGATAAATTAAAACAAAAATATTTATTTATTTGTATCTGTTACGTTTTTTAACCTAACAGTTAATCTAATGTATTGGTTTGCCGAGTAGATATATATTTTTGTTTTAAAATTTTTTTCTTAATTAACTTAAAAACGAAAAAAATTACACGGCAACTATTAAAACATATATATGTATTTATGGCCTTTGTTTAAGATGCGTCTAAACGTTAATTTTTTCACTATTAAAACATTTAATTTTTTAAAAAAAAAGAATTATAGTAATATATATAAATAAAAAAAATGAGAAAAAAACAAAACACAATAAATATTTGTAGATAATAATTATTATAAAGAAAAACGTTGTTTTTTCTAAGTTATATAATTAAGTTATATAATTAAGTTTTATAATTAAGTTTTATAATTTTAGAAAACACATATATGCGAATTTTCGTTTTTTAGAAACTAAGCAAACATATTATGTGTTTTCTGGTGTGTAAGAGTTGCGAAAGAAACAGAATTAATAAACTGTTCAGGTTAATTAAGATAGTTCTCGAGACTGAATGCAATAAAATATTAATAAACTGTTCAGGTTAATTAAGATAGTTCTCGAGACTGAATGCAATAAAATATTAATAAACTATTCAGGTTAATTAAGATAGTTCTCGAGACTGAATGCAATAAAATATTTAAAAACATTTAAGACAGAGATTTTATTCAAGCACTAGTTTAACATTGGGAACTTCTACCATTTCATCCAACACTACCTCAAAAAAGCCGATGAGTTCGCCTCGACATATTTTATGAAGCGGTTTATTCAAGAGACTTTTCCTCTCCTCACTAGAAATAGTTGTGGAATATATCATCATTCCATTCAACAAGATATACCCAATTGTCATATACTTTTTTTCAAATTTATCGATAAAGTCCTGGAGTGTCTCTTCTCGATTCATAGGGAATGTTATAGTGGACCAGACTGTAGACTTACCCTCTATAGTTTCATACGTGGCAGGTTGTAGAGGATTTGAACTGCCTATCCAAGGCTGCCCGAGATCAACAAACGAGTTGTTGAAGAAGTCCTTGATATCGTCGCAGCTCGTTAATGTTTCAAAAAGGTCTTCGAGCGGTACTCCTTTTCTCTGACTCAATTCGAAATATAGAACATATTTTATTATTTCTATTGTTAAAAGGCCACTTACCATTCCTGTAGTCGTGGATATTGCAGGTATTATTTTTCCCGCTATCCCTTTCGTAAACAGAAAGTCAGAAGGTTCTTTTATTCTATAATTTATACATCTAAGAAGAGCAATATGGTGAATGAGATTGATATGGAAGTTGTTATCATTGTCCTTTTCTAAGTTGATTGGCTTTACTTGTGGATATTGAAGCAAATGTTTTTTTAAGTTCTTTATTTGCAAAAAGTCACATAATTCTTTCAAAAATGCGAACCCTTCGTAATCATTTAAAGAAAATTTTTCATTTTCTGTTTTTTCAAATAATATAAAATCATCTGCCATTTTAAATAGATCAGAAAGATTTAGGGTTCTTAGTATTTTTTCTAATTCGCTCATAGACATAATAGAAGGGCCATCTTCTGTCCCGGTTATACATTGTATGAAGACATTACACATACTTAAAACACACATCTTATGAATATCATTGAAAGCATCAAACTCTATACTGAGGGGATACCTCTTTAACGAGTTCCAAAAAGGGGCACCATCAGAAGTCATATGGTCACGTGGATAAGTAGCCTTTAAAGTCTCTATGTTTGAATAGAAGAGTGTTCTAAACCACCTGAGACTAGAAAATATTACCTGGTTTCTAGAAATTGGAAATTTGAGAACATTTAATATTTCAGAAACCTCGAAAGTTTCATGCTTAATAATTTTTTCAACCATTTTTTTAGTGAAATCCAAATGCTCGTTAAATATTTTAAACTCATCCAGACCAAATTCAATCGCATGTGTCGCATTTGAGGGAAACGACCTCAAAGTGCAAACAGGGATTGAACTCTCTTTTGGATCTTGTTGTGCTCCCCAGTTTTCACTTATACCTTTTAATGAACAGAAAGTTGAACCTTTTGTCCCTAACGTTCCCGCATCAAACATACTCTTCCCGTATTTCATACTTAAACCGTCAGCGTGCAAACGGGCTTCTAAGTTGTCAAGTGCGTTCGCAAATAAACCAATTTTTTCCATTAAGGAAGGTGATTCAAATTTTTTATCTTGAATTAAGTTCGTGTGACTAATGATTTTTAAATTTGGATTTATGATATTAAGAGCTCTCTTGACAGCCTCAGATTTCATCTTCCCAATATCAGCTTTGTTAAATAAAAACTGTCTCGAAAGATTAGAAAATTCCACTGAATCAGAGTCGGTTATCTGAATATTCGAAATATTTAACATCGCAAAGTTTTTTAGTAGCTCACATCCGATTGCGCCAACCCCAATTAGAAAAGGTTTTGTTAATAAGCTTATAGTTTTTACATTCTCGTTCCCAATTAAATTGGCTAGTAGTTTAGTTCTCTTGTTTTTTACATATTCGTCTTTGTTATATGTTACACCAGATTGTGTTCCATTAATTACACACGGGGGTTTATTATCCAATCCGTTTGGTTGATGAGTTTTGTTTACATTATTTATAGAAGAACCACTGTTATTCAAATCTATTGAGCTCCCTGCCTGGCTATAACCCACCATATCTTGCAAATAAAAGATTTTTTCAAACCCACCCGAAAAGCATTCATATAACCACATTTGATTCAAGAGACTATATTTATTAGACGCCGCTTTTAAAATTTCCTGGCCCACAAACCCACCAATTACACTTAAAAGCGGATAAAAAACTGTATTCGATCCTTTTAGAAACCAATTAACGCGATCCTCCTTTATTTCGACGAAAAAATTATCCTTCAATATGTTTGTAAACTCTTCTATATCTAAACATGTTGGAAGACGAGAGTGTTTAAATTTAAAAATGCATTCAGATCTGAACATCTTTAAACAAGAAGAACTAACTTCCATTTCCCAAGGCTCGCATAAAATTTTTTTCGACTGTTTTTCAGATTTCAAAACCGTCGTCAAAGTGTCGAAAACATATTTTTTCGGTTGCTTTATTTCTTCAAATGAAAAGGCTCTTTCATTCTTCTGTTTCCTATTTATTTTTACCTGACAAGAGTTTATTACTTCAACTATTTCCACTTCAATGACCGAATGCATTTCAACTTCATCTTTTAATTTAAGACACATTCCTTTGACAAAATCTTTTCTCTCGGTTACATCCAAAATATCTTCATTCCACACGCCATATCCCATTAATTGGGGCTCTCCGGTCACATCTTTTGTTACAAATTCTATCAAATCTATAAAAACAAAACTAAAAAAACCTCTAGTTTTTACAGCCATAAATTTAATATTTTTGATTCTACATATTTGATTTATATCTTCCAAGAATTGAATGGTGCCCTCGCTAACTAAACATATTTGTTGATTAGTTAAAACGTGTTTAATTGTCTCGATATTATATATTATAAGATCAGAGTAAACTTTTACCTTTATTAAGGCCAGAATATTTTCTTGTATTATTCTTTTATAAACACAATCTCGTCTTTTTCCAATATCGGATTCTAATATATAAAATCCGAAGCTAAGATCGTCTTCTGTAATGAGACGGGGATCATATAATTCTATACTGATTATCCCGGCAAGAACAATATTTTTTAATATTTCTAATGCAGTGTTTTCTAGTCCAATTAAGACTATATTTGTTGCTTGAATGCTCGACATTGATGTCATGTCGAAAATATAGAGTTGGCGAGAATATAAGTCTTGGTCTATTGTGGAGCTGGGGGCTGTAGTTGATGTGGTTGATGTAGTTGATGTGGTTAGAACGTTGCTTGGTTGAGTGAAAGACATGGGATATTTCTTGTTCATGCAATTATAAAATATATTAATTTTATGAATTAGCAAATTTCTTATTTTGAGACTTTTAATACAAAATTTTAATAAACATTTAAATAAACCAAAGTATATTTCAAAAACCAAAAAATTTTAATAAACATTTAAATAAACCAAAGTATATTTCAAAAACCAAAAAATTTTAATAAACAATAGAACACGCCATTCTAAAATCAATTAAATAAATACGAATACATGCCAAGTATATCAGATTTTTTGGTTAACAAACAAAAAAAAGTTTTGATTTTTCACTGCCAAGAGTCAAAAAACACCTTCCCAGCTCTTACAACTTCCCACTCTTTTATTGATTGATAAATGTTTGCCATAACAGCATTGCTTCCACACAAATAAACTCTTTTAATTTTATTAAGGTCTCCCAATAATTCAATAAATTGGCTCATTTCCCGTTTTACGGTTTTTTCAGAATCTATTAATATTGGAACATTGCCAGCCACTTTATTGATTTTGTTATAAACTTGAAGAAAGTTATTGATTCTCATAATCTTAGAAGATAAAAGTACAAATTGTTTTTCGTATCTTTCATTTAAATTAAAATATTGAATCAAATTGTCCTCTTTTTCTCGGAAGCCGTACAAACAGATAAACTGTTTATGCGACATTTTTCGAATTTGAAATATAAAAGATGCGATTCCCGTTCCCGTACAAATAAATAAGATTTTTTCATCGGTATTTACAGCCGGAAAATCTAATAGTTTGGATGGCCGATAAATGAGATTATTTCGTATTTTGTGTGGCGCTTCTTTGTGAATTAAATAATTCGAACTAATTAAGGAAGAGATTAGACCATAGCCGTGAAATGTTTTTTCTATTCCGACTAATAATTCTATTTTGTTGAAGGGTTTATCATAATCGCAAATTGAATAAAAACGTGGTTTATTTTTTTCAGAATATTTTAAAAATAAAGAAAAAAATTTCAGGGACATAGTCTTATTTTCTTGACACCACAAATTTATCATGCTATTTTCTTGATCGTCCAAACTCGCAACCTCATATTGTTTAGATTCTAAATCAACAGTGTTACAACCTTGAGACTCAGGGTACACGACGCTATCTATTAAAAAATATTTTAAAAAACTAATTAAACGAACCTGAGTTAATTTCATATAATATGACTCCCCTTCTTTTGATATTAAAAAACGTAAATATTTTAATTTTTGATTCGTTTGAAAACATTGAGCTTCAATCAATAAATTATAAAATTCCTTACAGAACTTTTTGGTTGGAATACCATACAGTTCTATATGCATTAAAAGTTCGTAAATATTTCCTGTGTAATTAAAACTTTTATTTTCGAGATGAAGCCTTAATCTTTTATTTTGAGCGAAAAGATTTAAAACTTCATTTATTTCTTTTTCTGTATTTATTGGAATTATACCGAGCGCGTCTCCTGGATTGAACGTAAAATGTTTATTTTCATCTTTTGTTTGGTCGGGAAACTTTTCTAAATCATCAATATGACTTATATTTTTCTTATCAATATATAAAATCGTTTTATAAGTTTCTCTCCAAGTAGAAGAAAGTTTTCTTAAAGACACGAGACTCTCGGGGTTGTTATATACCTTGTATACCTGACTTGCCATTGAAGAAGTATAAAGTATTTCACAAGATTCAAAATATTTCAGTTTATAATCGGTTATGCTCACTGAAAATAGTGATATAGATTCGATAAAATTTAAAAAAACAGGATCGTTTAAATCCGGGCAGTATTCTGATTTTTCAATCTGTGAAGTGGTTTCCATGGTTTTAATTATTGTTAATTTTTTTTATAAATGCGTGTGAATCGTTTGACAGAGACAGATAGAGATAATTTTTAATTAATTATGAATTTTTTAATAAAAATTTTATTAAAGAAATTTACTCAAAAACAGACATATTGAATTCCCAGTTATTATATCTCATATCATTTAATAAAAGCCTCCTAATCATCGCATAATCAACCAACTCGTTGGTTCTTAGAGTCCTTATATATTTTAGAAGTTCTTTGAATAGCGAGTACTTTGGTATAAATTTTAACTTTATATCGGGCACGAGACTTCGATCCTTCTTAGACCAAGGCAGTCTTTCAACTAGAGAGCATAATAAATAAATCATCGATTCTATATCGTCTTTAAACGATAAAGGTTTCCCTCTATGCGCAGATAAAGAGGCGTATTTAACTGTCCCCCTAAAATTTTTTTTGCTTTCTCTTTTAATTTCCTTATTTTCACTGACAGATGATAGACCAGTAGATTGTGTCTCTTCATCTGATGAAATATCACAAAACTCGATTTCTTTAGTTAGACCATAGTCAATTAAAATTAAATTGTCGTTTTTAAAAACGAAGTTGGCGGGTTTTATATCCGAATGAATCAATAATTTTTGATGTAGACTTTCTATGGCGTTAAGCATTAGACACCCCAGCATTAAAACATCCTTCATTTCTATATTATTACATCTGCCATCGTTATATATTTCACTAGATTTTCCACTTGAAGAATAAAATGTATGGTAAGTTTTTATAAAGTCTTTAACTGATCTTTCGAAAAGATCCATAACAAAACCGGTTCTCTGTATACTTTCAATTTCATAATAACCAACACAATAAATTTTAGCAATATAATTTTTTGGTGAACTCATGAAAAACTCTCGTAGATTTATTTCTTGATTTATATCGTGTTTTATACAGTAATCTTCAAATTTATTAAAAAGTATGTCTTGTTTATTTTTTTTTATGTTATTAGTAGGGTTTGTATTTAAATATTTATAGACATCTATTTCGCGTTTTAAAGTATTTTTGACTGAAGGCTTTTGAAGCTTTATTGCGTATGAAAGTTTTGTTGATTTATTTATACATAAATATACATCACCAAAACTGCCAGTACCCAATAGCTCCTTTAATTCATAAATCTTTGAGAGGTCTAACATGGTATTCTAAAAAATTGTAAAAATGTTTTTTCGTTATTTTGATAGAAAAAAAATATGCGTATTTCCCTTCAATTTGATTATATTTTTGACTAAAAATCGGTTTTTATATTAAAAATGATAAATAAATACAAGATAGTCTTTCATTCATAGATATAAGCCACTGATTACTAAACAATGAAAGGCTTCTTAATTCATATAAGTGCAGGATATTTATATTTTAACGGTAAATTTTGTAAATACTCAGTTTGGTTTTTATATAATGAGGGTTTATACGTGTAAACGATATATAAGAGGCTTATAGTTAACGACCTTAGAACGAAACTGTAGGCTGAAAAGCTCCTCTTTGGGGTTTCAACTTGTTTAAAAACATGACAAATAAAAAAAACACACGAACAAGAAAAACACGGACAAACAATAATGATCTTTTATTTTTTTATATAAAGCTTTATTTAAGACTTAGCAGATTGTTTTTTCACTTCAGTTTTTTACTGAAGTTTTAAGAAAAATAGAAGTAAAAAAGGGGTTTTCATCACTAAAATTTTCCAGAAAAAAAATATTTTTTTCAGCAATAAAACCTCTAGAAAAGAGTTTTTTATAAAAAAGGAGTATTAAAACAATATTTCTTATATTTACTTTATATAGATTTCTACATAATATCGAAACTTCATCTCATGAATATAGTTGGGCACTTCAGTCAAACAACAGGTTTTTCTCTATTTTTAATATCAACCCCACGCTTAATCAGTGCTGACAATTTCATTTCAGAATGCATTCTGCAAAGGGATACTTTTCTAACTTCATCAACTATATTAAAAACAAAAGGATTCGGAAAGACGCTGTTACAGTTAGAAGATTTTAAACTCAAAAAAACACAGACGTTTGATTCTATTTTGATACCATTAATGTCATTTGGGAACTCCGAGCCCAAGGAAATAAGCTATAATATCATGGAATTTAATAGAATAGAAAACAAAATATGTGAAAAAACAAGAATTTTTGACGAAAATGACGTTCAAATTTCAGGAACTACAACTGAACTGAAAATATTCAAAAAAAATGTGAAACTCTTTATTTTAAAAGATTCAGAACCTCACTCGTCAGTACTTTATGCATTTCTAACTTTAACAGAAGGAAATAACTTTAACATTGTAGAGAACGACGTCATTTTTTCTAATAAACTAAATTCTAAGAATATTAACCAATTCAAAACAAACGCCATAGAGGTTACATTTAATTTCGATTCAGATAATTTGAGATACCTGGGTCAAAAAAACATGTGGTTCATGGATTATAACACGAAATATGTCGTTAAAATAAAGAACACTATGAACGGTACGATAAAACTCGAATCTTCCTATCTACCCAGCACTGATGAAGTCGTGACACCATGTGTTAACAAATCTTCTAGCGAAAACACTTTAGCGGAACATATACAACAACCTCAAAATAAACCTGGTCAAGGTCTCCCGATTGACTCAGAAAACTCAGGTTGTACGACGAAAACATTTTTGATAGTTGTTTCTGTTCTCATTATTGTTGTTGCAGTCGGAGGGCTTGTGTTTATGTTTTGGAATAAACTTACTCAGACCACTATTTAGAAAAGACACAAACTTTTAAAAGCATAGCCGAACTTTATAAGTAAAAATCTCTTTTTTACAGTTTTTTATTTTATATTCTGTTAGTAATCAAATTATATACATTTCTTCTCTTTTGTAAAATATAATAAAACAAACATTTTTTTCTGTGTCGGTTTAGATATTACCACCCATTTTATATTTTCTGTAATTATAAAACATAAATATATAACAGAAACCTTTTTAAAAAGAAATAATATAGTGTTAACCTTCGTTATAACGCATATGGCTTTCAATACACACCAAGTTCTAATTAATTTGTTTGTCTAGAGCGTTACCTTTCAAAACTGTAATATTAAGAAGCGATAGTATAGATAAAACACAAAATACTTTATGTAACAAAATATTTTTTATGAAACAGTAATAGTCTTTTGTTTGGGTTTTTCCCGTCATAATCAAAATTTTTTGTTTTTTATTTGCCCGTTACTTATGTCATTCTCTCAGTATAAAGGTTTTTCAGTGAATATATATCAGAAAATAACGGTATATGTTTAGTATATGCATCCCTTTATCTTAATTAAGTCAATTAAACTACTCTATAACCCGAATTAATTAAAACACTTTCAAGATTAATTTACCAAAAAATATTAAGGATAGGTTTAAAACGATGAAAAAACACATTTTTTAGTTAGTGTTGAACCAAAAGGCCCAAAAATGCCTGTACATCTTCGGCCAATTTTTTCAAAGATTTTTCGTTCATTAAATTCATCTTTCGTAAAATTGATGTCATTCATTCGTGAATGAACAAAGCCAACATGTGTGTCTGTGTTGATTGATAAAAAAAAATTAAAAGAATACTTTATAAATACCTTGAGATTTACTTAAAAACATTTTTAGTTAATTTAATTGTCGTGTAATTTACTTAATTAAGATTATTAATGAAATACATACATAGCAAAAATCGAAATATGATTGAAATTATTATATTTCAACTCTATAAAAGAGAAGTTTAAGGTTTTTTCTTTATTTTTTTTAAATTGACTTCGATTTAGCATTGTAATATTTTATACATAGACAAAAAACTTTTTATTTCTATGAAACATAACTTTAAATATAAGACTTTATGTTTGTAACATTCGATTCGCACCAATGTGTGTTTTCTAAAACATTTTTCAAGATTTTTTACAACTTTTTATCAATTTTAAAAAAGACGAAACTAAATGAAATAAAAACCTAAGGAATATGCAAAGTAAGCTATGTGGTTTTAAATATTTTTTTGTCTAAAATTGTTTAAAATATAAAAACTTTACAATTTTTTGAAGTATATGCAACATCAACGAGCGGAATTATTTTTAAACTGTCATAAGGATTAGTACAGACAGAGAAAATATATTACATATTTAAACCGTCATATGAATTAGTACAGACAGAGAAAATCTTTTACACGTTTACTTGAATGATACAAACTCTACATGTCATAAAAAATGCAACAATTTAAAACAGCATATGTCATGATATGGTTTTTAAAAAGAGCTAAACATGACTTTTCTACTCAGACATTGTGTGTGTTTTAAACAATATATACATTTTATTGTTTAAAAAAAACAAAACGCTTTTGTTTTTATTAGGTTTATATAAGAATTACAACATGTGGGGCAAAACATTTAACAATTCTGTGACGAATTTAAGCTTTTAAATTTATGAATAATTACATCTTTGATAAATAAAGAAATAATTACAATTTTTTTTTCATATATTTTTTTATTACAAAAGTGAGTTGACAAAAAAAACTTACGTCAAATGTTAAAATTAAAAAAATTATCGGGTGACAACTCAGTTATTTCTCTAATAAATAATATGTTTACGACAAATAGACTTTAGATCAACAAAAAATTTCACTTTATTTTCTCAAATTAAATATTTGTCATTAAATTCCGATATTAGGAAACTTTTCTTTATAACTGCAACAGATATTAATAAAAACTTGAAATTGTTTTATTGGAACGACATATTCTGCTTTCCCCTTAACATTTTTTTACATTAAAAAGGTGTAATAAAAACAAACTAACAAAACAAAACTTTCTCGTTTTAACAATTATTTTTTTCTCTAAAGATACAGGTTCTTTAAATATGTGTTTGAAATATTACGATAATACAAAGAGTGATTGTTGTTTTTAATATCTGGTTACCAACAGTTTTCGACACACGAAAAAAGTTTTTTTATTATAAAAACAAAGCGTTTTCTTCCACGAGAAGAGTTTATTTCACCTGGAAACATTTTTTTCATATGAATGTGATTTATTAAAAAGATTGCATTGTTTCGTCAATGAATTTAGACTGCTTCTCGTAATAGCGAAAACTCTTTATATTAAAAAAAGTTCATAAGAAAAAATGTTAATTACCTGTGGATAAAACAAAATCTCTTTAAATATAACTAAAATGTTTTTTAAAATAGTTTAAAAACTTTTACTCATACTATCATCATTCAGATTATTGATGTATTAAATACCAGAAACAAAAATATGTTCGTAATTCAACATCAACAGTATTATTTAGGCCTGTAAACTCTAATTTTGTTCGAAACAATTCATCAAAAGTTTTATAATGCGAGAAAAACCAGCCAAATGTATGAATATTTTTGATCATATAAGACATATAACTCTAGAGACATAAAATAAAACATATTTACTCGTCTTTCGTTCATTCATCTACGTCGTTATTTATACAGACATTCAGTCCTTATGATAAAACTTTTATATGAAATATGATGTATTAACGAAAAAAATTAGAAAAAAACTTAATTTTCTTTTTAGAAACTATCAAACATTATTAAAAACTACCTGAATATAATCTATTAACGTTTTATCAATAAAAATGAAGGTTTTATATAAAACAGAGAAGATTTATATTTCACATTCATCTTTCAAAAAAACTTTATTTATAAAATCAATTCACTTCAATTTTTATTTATTTGGTGTTTTAATATTTGGCTAATTTACTGTTGAAAATGAAATTTATAATCTAACCTTTTTTTTTATAAATACAATTGAATTGATTAAAAATACTATGTATAAAGAATAAAACGCCGTTAAAAACATAAACAATCAACAATGGTAACGTAAGGAATATCAGATCTTTACTTTAAACAAGATCGTAAAAGGATTAATAAAAAAACTGATATTTATCTTTTTTCATTTAGATATTTTTTTATTGAAACACGTAAAATTTTTTTTAATATCAATCACACACGAGATTAGCACTGAAGATAACAATCGAGACGTATTATTTAGATGTATAATCTTCTTAACAAAACCATCGAAAAGATTAAAGCAATAAACAAAAGCATTAGAGCTCGAAAACGTTAAAGTTAGACATTTAACAGCCCGTGGTGCGATTATGGCTTTCTTATTTGGAATAAAAAATAAAGACATACAGACGAAATTTAAAGCTGCTGGGTATTTTAACAAAACCTAATATAATTTGTGTAAAAAAACTACACTATTAGATCTATATGATATTCTTTTCAAAAATATAGAAAAAGCAAAACCTCAATATTCAATGCAAATGCGCGCCAGTTTATTATAAAAACATCAACCTCTAGTATTTCATTAGTTTATTCGCTCTTGGCTTTAACCAAAAGAGTCACTTCAAACATATCGACAAATTTCTATATCTGAAAACTAACTTAACGGAGCTTATCTATCGTATACAAAACTTTTTCATTTAT
>SBJP01000321.1:0-17469 GCA_014805705.1 Cucumispora dikerogammari | reverse complement strand
TTATTCTTATTAACGAAATTTATATTTTAATAGATTTTTTTAACTCTTTGTCCCAAACTGGGGTTTTCTTCATTAACAGAGTTTTCCCACGTTTGGTTTTCCCCATTTGAAGATCAGACTGTAGTATCAAATTTACTCAACAAAAATAGCGTCTTTTTTCTAAAACGAACAGAAATAACAAAATGTCTTTTTTAATTAAAAAAACTGAAATTTTTGCTAAGTAAATATTTATATTTTTTTAATCAGAAAGCGTTAAAAAGTGCTCGCGATGAAATGATAGTGAATCATAAATAACAAGTTATTCTTTTAAATTAAAAAACTGTACTTTTTGCTAAATAATTTTTTTATATTTTTTTTAAATTTTTTAATGTTTTTTCATTCAGAAATTCGCGATGCAAAGTGTCCGCGATAAAATGATAGTGAATCGTTAAATGTATATGTTTTTTGAATTTTTGGTCGACGGGCAGAGCAACAAAACTATTGTAGAAATTTATGTTTTTTTAGTAATAAATTATAACTAATTGGGATTGTTTATCTTTTGTTTAAAATATGCTCTTCTAGTTGTATGGTTTGTTCATTTATTTAAACTAAACAAACTCAAGGACGAAAAAAAACTTTCATTTTCAAAAGGTTCTGCTTGTTTATTCAAATATGATTTTTTTTGTTCTTTTTATATATTGTTTTTTGTGAGAGAACATACTTTAATATGATGGCTTTTTTAGATATATTTCTGTTTTCTTATAATCGGAAAAATGTTCCTTCTACACGATATTTATCGATAAGAGCTTATAAAAACACAAAAACATAATAGATTGTAAATATGTTTATTTTACTGAAAAGTGTTTTTTTTACATCAAATATTACTAAAAACAGTAAAAAAGTTATTTTTAATAAAATAAATTTTTCATAATGTTAAAAAGTTTATAGTGCAGATACTCTATTTTCTTGACAGAAAGTTATTTATTTTTTTTACTTACGCTAATAAAAACTATTTTATATCTTCAGACAATCATAAGACATAGACAGAAAAAAATTAAAAAAAACAAGCGCCGTGTGTCAATGATGCAGGTTTTTTCTAAGATAAAAAATTGAATACATACGATTATTTTGAGATTAATAAAACCACGCTATAGAAACTTATTTTGTTATTATTAAAAAAATTTCAGAACATTTTCAGGTTTTAAGGTTCGCGAAAGAAAAATTATTGATAATAGATTAACAAGTTATAATTTTATATTTCTGAAATTTTAATGTTAATTTATAACCTTGTAAATAAAAAAAGCGATATTTACGTCAAAGAGAAAATTAAAGTCGCATCATAAAAGCGTTTGTTTTGTTTTTCATCTATCTACTTTATTTAAACACAGACACAGGAATTTATTAAATACACTTGAGACAGATAAAAAAGACATATACAGTCAAACCACCAAAATCTAGCTTTTTTTGTTTAGAGAAAAAAGCAAGTTTTAGAAAAATAATATATTTCACAAAAAAGTCTACTTTTTAATTAAGTAATTTAGAATTCAACCGTGAGATTGGGGCGCCATGTTTTACAACCACTGTGTTTTCTATAGTCTTTAAGCTTTTTTAGACTTTTTCAGAAAGACGGCCGCTTTCAATCAAATACATTTTTAGTTTATAAAAGTTCTTTATTGTCTCTTTTAAGTCTTTTTTAATTTTAACAGATCTATCTCACTTCTTTAATTATTCGTTCAACTCATTATTATCATTTTTTTTAAAAAGTATTACATCGTATGATTCAACTAATATAGAAACATTACGCTCGACTACATTTTCGAACAGCCCGTTTTGTTTAGCTAAATCTAAGCTAACATAGCTGATTTTTTCAGATAACCGCACAGTTTTCTATTTGAACTATATAATCTTCGACATCTACATTATAGAAGTTATATCCGGCTTTATTTCAACAATCTTTAATGGCCATTTAAGCCACCCCAGCTCACGTCTATTTGGTGTATATTATTGCATTCTTAATATTGATCGGCTTACTCGCCAGAATAAATATTTTAATCTAAACTCATAACAATATTATTCATTTAATATTCATAAAACTTGGCTTTGAAACTACGAATTATTTTGCAATCTAAAGGACGAGTCATTGACGTCGAATTTTTTGAGTGAAAACAAGTTCATATAACTCGGGCTGTATGCTATTTTATGAAAGGCTCATTTGCCCATTAATAATAAAATCTTTTTTTTGTCTCTTTTTTCCTCATTATAAAACATCATTACGCACCCATTAAAGAAACTGGACGACATTGATGTCTTTTGATTACTTTTATATTGAGCAAAAGATTAGACAGCAAAGCTTTTAAAACAACAAAAGTTTTTTAATTTACCAAGGCTAATCGATAAAAGTTTATCAGTCACGTCTATATTTTTATACAAAAACAAAGTGGTCCATATTTATATTTCTCGCTTCCTTGCTCTGTCTTTCTTAACATCTCACGGGATAGCATTATTTAAAAAATAAAGTTGTTACATCACAATTATATATCTCTGAGGGTTTGTAGTTAGCATTTATTCTTTTATAAAATCAATCTTGCTGTGAATTCATTCTTTGTTAATTTAAAATATTCTTCAATAAACTCATTTTATGATATTTTTTTGTCTTTAAATTTATATAATCATACCGAGAAACAATTAAATGTTTCAATCGAAGGGCTTTTGACTATCTCATTTGCTTTTATTGACAGAATTTTATCAATATCTTTTCACCTATTGCCTCTATAATACTCACTATTTCTTTAGTTCTGTGTCTATTATATTAAACGTTAGATCTCTTTTAACATCTTTCTTTTGTACGTTCTCAACGACGCTTTTAGCAATTTTAGCTTTTTGTAAAATAAAATTGGCGACTGATCTTTTTTCAATACATTTTTTAAATATGTAAGCGAACTTTTCATCTTCTCGAAATTGTGATGTCTTTAAAAACTGAAAACAGTACATCATTATTTCTTTTTTTTTATTAAAAAACTTGTTTTTTTCATGAGTGAAAAAACGCAAGTTTTATAAAAAAGATGCGTAAATTTGTAAAAAACAACAATTTAGTGGCAAGTTTTAGGAGTGACAACTCTTTGAGGTTTCACTGTAAGAAACTAAACAAAAACAAAGATATGTTTAAAAATAATGTAATTATTGAAGCAAACATTTCTAAAGATTTTAAAATATCTTGTTTTTTTTTTAATATACGAATATCAAAAAAATAGAAAGAAAACATGTTGTTTTTTTTCTGTTGAAACGCTATGCAAAAAAAGACGCTCTTTTTTAAAGTAAAGCTTAAAAAAATAAAAAGTTCGTCGATCGGTTTGTAACGTTTTTAAAAAATCATCTAAAAAAGTCGAATTTATTTTTAATCGACATGACCAAACAAATTGTTTAAAAAAAAAGTAGAAGATAGAGTAACGTTGCTATTCATCAAGTATTACTGTGTATTTCAATATATTAAATCGGTAAAAAACAGTAAAAAATATACAATTATTCAGCACAAATTAAACCTGAATAGGTTATATAATAGCCGTATAAATCTGAAACTGTAAGCTATAAAAACGACGAGAAGATTTACTGATATGGCTTTTGTTTTTATACAAGAAACCAATGTTTTTTTTTGGAGAAATCTCTGAGAAAAAATAATTATCAAAGATTTTAATAAAAAAAAATTTGATTAAAAAACATGCACACAAATTAGGTAACATAACAACACATATTTTCGCATGTAATTTTTAATTATTTACACCAACAGCATAAACACAAAAACATACATATACTGTGATAAAAAAACTCGTCTTTTCTTTAAATTTAAGTTTTTGTTAGTTATTAAAATATAAAAGTTTTTATCTTTTTAAGAAATTTAGAAAATAAGTCATATTTCATGTATTAACGCGCGTCAAAATTAAAAGAAATGAATTTACAACCAAAATACTTTAAAAAAAAGCTAGCCTTTAAAATAACCTATTAAATGAAAAAAAAATTTTTTTTTAATTCAACCATTCCCTCGTTCTACATTTCAGTTTAATTTGTTTTTTATTAGATTTGATCTAAGTTTATTCTTAATATATAAAATAAAAACGCAAAACACGTGTATATTTGTTTTTGCTTAAAAAATTTTATGTTTCAATGACTTAATAAACGTAAATTAAAAAAAATATACAGTAAAATTCTTAAACTAAAAACATTTTAATATAAAAGACAGTTTTACTTTATTTTAATTTGATTTTTATGTAGTAGAAAATTTTTAAAGTATTTTAATCATAAAGCTTGTTTTACTGTCTAAGAATGAAAAGTTTTTTTACTAAATTTTATTTAGAACATCACATAAAAAGACATCAAATATGTGTTTTTTAAAACAACTATACAAATTATGTTCTGTTTTATTTAGAAAAAAAAGTTATTTAGTTAAACTATATTTGATTATAAACATATTAGCATATGAAAATTACGAGAGTATAAAAATTAGTTGAAAAAATTTTTGTAAAAAATTAGAAACACTTTACTTTCATTGTCGTCTATTATTTTAATTAAAATTCTTACTTACTTTAGATGTTATTTTAACACAAACCGCATTTTATTTAAAATATCATCGTTTCTGTTAGTATTGACGCATTCGTCTATCATATCACATACAATATCCTCAATTAACGCATAACCTGAAACTTTGTAGGCATACATTATAGCTGGACTATTTATATCTTTATATTGGGTATTGTAATTTGGAGCCTCTGGATTCCTGTTGACGACTTCGGCTAACGCGTCTAAAGCTGTAAATTTGTTTTCGTTTGAATAAGGTCGATGAGAAGTCTCTTCACTATTGTTTGTGACAGATATATGATTATCATCAGCACTAATAAGATCATTTACTCCAATATTGTTTTTCTTATTAAATGTTTGCACTTGGCCCATATCTACTACCTCTACATTATATACCATACAATTACTAAACTCATAGGTGGAGAATATAAGTGGAAGAGATACACTACTACAATCATTATTACTTAAATAATCAATTAATAAAAGTAAATTAATTTCATCTGAAATAGTGAAATAATCTCTAGAATTTGTTATATTTAGTTTATTTTTAATATAGGGGTTATAGAGTGGATAGTGTTTAGCTGACATGTCTTGGCTTTGTTTATTAGAAGAATTATTGATAGTAAATGTATTTGGTATTAAGTTAAGTAGCTCTATACCGTGGTCAATCAACTCCATTTGTAGGGACTTGGGAATATAAGCAGTTTTATTAGAGAACAAAAGTACTTTCTTACCTAAGAGTATATAAAACTCTTTAACAGGGTTATTGATAGAATTATCTGCGTATATAAAATTATCTTCGCTCATAAACATCTTAAAAACACTTTCTAGTGCTTTAACATATATTTTTTGTATTGAAATAAATAATTTTGACTTGTCGTTTACTATTTGTTTATGAGGGTATTTGTAATATTTTCGTAATTTTACTGTATGAATTTTATTAATATCTTTTATGTCATTGGTGCTGTTTGTATCTGTAGTAAAACATAATCGCGTTTCTGAATAAATTTTTAGAGTTTTAAAAGGTCCCACATGCTTTATATTATTGTTTGTTTTACTGTAAAGTGGATTAGTAGTATTATTTAAAATCCCAGGTTGTTTTAGGTCGTTTTTTTTTGTTAAAATGTTGAAAATTTTGTTACTTTTATCAGCTAGAACTTTGCTACTATTTGAAATGGAATCATTTATAGAGACAGGATGACAAATCATGGCTTCACTGGTTATGATTCGGCTTATTTTGTTTTGTTTAAGTGAAAAGGGCTCTATTTTATTGCGTTTTTTAGAATTATTTATAATAACAGGCGCGATTGAATCTGTGATAGCAAGCGAAGAGGGGTTACTTAGGTTTGTTTGAGCTAATTTTGCTAAATAGTCGTTGTCAGCAACTGCGGCTGAAACTGATACTTTATCTGTGTTAGTGGATAAGATAACATCTGAAGAGCATGTGCGACTGGCTGGGTTAAGGATAGCATTTTTATTATTAAGATAGTTATTTCTTGAAAAATACTTACTAAAAATTGAATCACCACTATACAACTTAGAACTTTCAGTAAACCTACCTACAGTTTCCTCAGGCTTACGGTTTATAATTTCTACAGTAAACCGGGGATGATTTAACAATGAGCCTATTTCGTTACTCATATTGTTTTTATAAACGATTCTATTATTCTCATAAGGTATATTTGTGTTCGCTATGTTTTCTGATGCGTTTTTTGCTTTCTTTTTTATATTTTGATTTTCATCTATGTTTTTTATAGTCTTGTGTGTATTATCAACTATTAAGTTGGCGCTTATATCATTGACACCAGCATGGTTATCGCTGTGTTCAATAAAATGTTTATTATTTATATATAACTCGCTATTTTGAAGATTACTGGCTTTACTTGTGTCTTGTTGATCAGTTTCCCTTATTTTATTTTTATCTTGAATGTTATTTGAATGATTATTTTCAGTCATAAAAGGGTTATTTTTTTGAGTTGGTTTTTATATGAACATTTTTTTTGGGGGAAAAATTTAATAAAATTGGGGCAATTAGTTTTTTGGGGGCTATTTTTTTACTATAATAATATAATATAAAAAAATAATATATTAAAAAATATATAAAATAAACAGTTACAAGTTGTATATATTATCATATTTAGTGTTTAAAAATAAATATATTGTTAACTTAATTAAAAGAAAAGCTGAAATCTATAATTCAAAAATTGGTGGAAAAAATTAAAATATCAATTTTATTTTATAAAGGAAATAAATAGCATAATCATGTTAATAGAAAAATAAAACTGTCGTTTTAAATTTATATATTTTATTTGTCTTAATGTTTATTTAATCAAATTTGTAATTAAGAAAATAAATATTTAAATGTAATTTGTTGATTTTTTTTCTATATTAATTTTTTTTGTATTTATTGACAAAAGTGATTTATTATATTAAATAATCTGCGGTTTTTTAAGCATTAATATTAAGTATAAAATAAGATAAGTGTTTTTTTATAAAACTATTATATTATAGTAAGAAGGGCGTATTCTATATATGTGGTAGGAAATATAGACAGCGCGACTGGGCTTTTCTTATTAATATATGCAGTAGCGAGAAACAATAAGAAGATGAAACTTATCTATTTATAGATAAGTTTTCTACTGATAATTTGAAATCGATAGCCGCGAGCGAGGTTAATAAGTCGACAGCTTATCTTATATCTGCGCAAGCAAATATAAGGAAAGAGAGAGGTTTATCAGCCGAAAGAGGAGAACGGGTAGGTGGCTACTTTCTACCTGCTATTTTATTAGCATATAATGACTGCGCAACTGAGTCTTGAATATTATCTGCGATAGCAGACAAGGGGGGCGAAAGAGGTGGGTGAAAAGATACTATTATAAACATTATTTATTATAGTAAGAAAAAGGTAATATATACCTGCGATAGCAGGTATAGATAGCCTGACTATGCTTTTTTTATTATTGTTCGCGATAGCAGGGAATAATAAGAGAAATGAAGGTGCAAGAGTTCTAACTGCTCGCCGATTTACTAGCAGATAATGACAGCGCGAAAGACCTTAAATCTTATCTGAGAAAGCAGATAAGAGTGCCGAGGGTGATGGGTGTAGACGGTACTATTATATTACATTATTTATTATAGTAAAAAAAGAAATCTATGTCTGCGGCAGCAGATATGGACGGCGCGACTGAGTCTTCCTTATTATTAGCCACACTAGGGGCTAATAGAAAGAAAAATTAAGAACGCGCAGAGAGAGTGATCAGATACTATTTTATATTATTATATTTTTATAAAGTGATGTGAAAAATATATGTAAAAATTTTAATATATATAATAAATGTCAGCAGAGAGCCCGTCCTCCGCGCCATACGAACGACCGTATTAAAAATATTTGTTTTGTAGATTGAAAAATAATTTTCATGATTTCTTTGAAAGTTTGTTTTGTTATTTAATAAAAGTTTGACTTGTTTTTTTGTTTATGAATTTTTTTTGTTCGTCTTTTTTTTTGTTTTAATTTTGCAAGTTTTTTTTGTGTTTGTTTGCGCTCTTTTCGGTAATCACGACCAAAAATTTTTAAGTTTGTTAACCGTCATTAAAAAAAACTGAAAAATTAAACCTAAAAAATTAAACCTAAAAAATCAAACCTAAAAAATCAAACCTAAAAAATCAAACCTAAAAAATCAAACATAAAAAATCAAACCTAAAAAATCAAACATAAAAAATCAAACATAAAAAACCAAATCTAAAAAGAGAAACTGAAAGTTTAAAATAGAAAAACGACCCTGAAAAATTGAACTTAAAAAATCGTGACATAAAACTAAAAATAAAACAATTTAACATAAAATTGAATTTGAATTATATAGTTTTTTGTATATTAAACACATATTATAATAAGAAAAATGAGCATAGATACTATATAACTTGTATCTTTAACCCTTTTAACTCAACGATGGGTTTTAAATCATTTGTCTTAGGAATCTTGTTTCACACACTCGATTCCCGCGATCGCACGATTTTTTCTGTAAATTGCGCTAATATGTATTTATATATAATATAATATAAAGCTAAACTTGATTTATCATTTGTATTTAAATGTTTGCTTATATAAAGTTGTTTATATAACATAATTCCAGTTGGACTGTTTAACATATATGTCAGTGTATTAATGCTCCTCAGTTAATATACTGAAAAAGATATATTTTATATAATAAAAGAAAAGAACGCGCATATAACGCGAGTCGCAGAGTTTTCGCGTCATAATCATTAAATTTAAATATATATAATGTAAAAAAACTAAAAAAACTAAAAAAAATTAAAAAAAACTAATCAGTAAAATAACTTAATTTTATACTTTTACTTAATTAATCTTTAATTCTTGTGTATAGTGATATATTAAAAAAAAGTTTTTTTTTTGAAAAAGACACAGACAAAAATTAAAATTTTTTTAATTAAATTAAAAACACGTATATAATTAATAATTGCAAGCTCTTAATTTATTTAAAAACACGTATATAATTAATAATTGAAAGCCCTTTATTTATAAAAAAACACATTTTAAACAAGGGTCTCAAAAAGAGTCATAAAATCTTCTCTGGAAATTCCACATATTTTATATTTCATACATTCAGTTAGATACATCTGATATAAATTATATAAGGTATCAGAATTATTATTGTTTTTTATTAAGTCGTTAATTATTTTGTGATGAAAGTTTTTGTTTTTATTTATTTTAATAACATTTTCACATGATTTATTGTGATGATCTGAATCTATTACGGTTAAAGAAACACCATCAATGGTATTATCATATAAAAACATAGAAGGATCAGTATTATGTAAACCAAAGGATTGAGTGTTTGTGTTACGATATTTGTTTATAGATTTAACGGCATCGTTTAAAGTTATTTTATATGAAGATTCAAGTATGTTAGGTTTTTCTGATTTTTTGTTTGTGTTTGATTTAACGGCATCGTTTAAAGTTATTTTATATGAAGGTTCAAGTATGTTAGGTTTTTCTGATTTTTTGTTTGTGTTTGATTTAAGATAAGTTGGCTTAGATATACCTTGCATGTATTTAGCATCGGAATCGGTTATACAAGACAGTGATTTAACCGGTGTTAATATTTGTCTTGGCTCTTTAATTGTGTTTAATATACGCGAATTCTCATTATATTTCGTATCCAATTCTGACTCAACCACGTCTCCACTCATTATTTTTTCTTTATTAAAAGACGAACCTCCACATATAACAACATTAACTAACCGTTTAATTTCCCTAAAATCACAACATAACCTTGACAAGTATTTAAGTATATCTGTATTCAAGGGTGTTTCCAGGTAAACTAATATTTCATATAGTTGGCTAGGCGTATAAGGTTTAAAATGAATGTTATTGCTTATTTTACTTATATTTGTATTATTAAAGCCTTTACTATTTTGATGTATATTGTTAGTTATTGTTATAACCTTATAATTACACACATTTTTAGTTTGATTGTAGCCCAAAAATTTGTTAATAATTTCTGTTATATTATACTTTTTATTATATTTACTATTATATATAATATCATATTCGTCGACTACAAGAACCTTAATATTATTATTTATAGTATATGATTTAAGTATATTATGATTTGATAAATTAATTAACTTATAGGGGATCTTATAATATTTAAGTAAAGATATTATAGTGTGTGTCTTTCCCGTACCTGGCGGCCCTGAGATATTTAATTTTGTTTGATTATTGTGTAAATTTGTATTATTAAATAAAAAAGATAAAATTACTTTTGATTCTTTTTCTCTATGTTTAATTATTAAGTCTTTAATTTTATTTATTTTCTTTAATTGAATATTTGTATTTTTTTTCTTTAATTGAATATTTGTATTTGAAATACTGTCAATATGTGAATCTTTAGTTTTATGTTCTTTATTTGTAATTGGAACAGTTTTTACGTCTAAACTAATAGCCATTTTGTCTGTATTTTGATTATTTATATTTTGATAATTTGTATTTTGATTGTCTGTTTTAGTTTTTTTACGACTATTTTTATTATTTAAAGACAAGTTACTATCAATACTAAATTGTTTTTTATTATTTCTATTATTAACACGAAAAGTAATTGTTTTCCTTTTGGTCTTCATGGTTTATTTTTTTTCCTCATTTCGATTCATATAAGTAATTATACTAAGATTCAAAAAATTTTAATTTAAAAAAAATTTTTTTTTGTTTTTTTTTACACAACTGGGTCTTAATTCTTATTATTGTTTAATATTTTACGTTTATATAAAATGTGTTTATGTGTTTTTATGTGCTCTTTTTTCATATATACTGTTTCGTTTGTTGTGTTTGTTTTGCTTATAATTGTATTATATTTGGTTATTTTAAAAAGTTGAGTTGATTTACGTATATTTTATATATATTAATAAAAAAAACGGTTATTATTTTGATTTTTTTGTATAACTTTACTTTATTTGTTTGATATAATTGGCGTCTTAATGAAATAAACGATTTTAGTGTCATGAATTATACTTTTTTTATCTTAAATTGAGCTTTTTTCTTATATTAAGAGCAACTTTTTTTTTATATCAAGAGATATTTTTTCTTATCTCAGGAAAAAACGTTTTTATGTTCTTAACCAATTATTTTAAATCACAAATCTCAACAAAATTTTAGCCTAAATATTTTTTTAAATATAAATGAAAAAATTTTACAAAAAATATACTACAACTTTATTTCTCATTTTATTTCTATTATACATTTTGAAAATACAATGTAAAATAAAACTTAAAGAGTTTCAAGTTAAATATCAGCGCGTATTTTTTTTTTATTAATAAATGTGTGATTGTATGATTATGTTTTGCAAAAACTATTTAATTAAACATTAAAAAAATTTATATTAAAATCAATTTAGTTTAAAAAAAAAAGTTTTTTTCCTGAAAATACAAATATAGTTTATTATACAAGAAATATAAATTTTGTAAGCTTGAAATATTAATTAATTTTAAAAAAGGTTTTAATATATTTAGATATTTTTTATATTTATAAGTTAGTTATATAAACAGTAAAAAAAAAATTTTTATAAAATAAATAGACGAACTTAATTTACTAAAATATTTCAATTGAGTTGTATCTTATTTGTTTAGATGACGGTGTTTTTGTGGGAACTTTTCTGACATAAGAAAAATTAAATTACTTTTTACTGTGGACGCAAATATATTTTAATTGGGTTTTGGTTTTTTAGTCTTGTATAAAGCATATTTCTGAATTTTTATGGTCATGAAAGTGAGATTTTAATGTTCTTTAAGTTCCTAATCGACCCAAGTTTCTGATTTTATCAATTAACACCCCGACAGTATGTTTTTTTGATAAAAAACATTTTAAGAGGCAATAGTTGTTTAAAAAAGTTTTGTTTAAAATAAAAGTTTCAATTTTTATTCTATTATTTAGAGTATATTTGCTTTTTTTGTATTATATAATTAAACTTTAAAACCTTCTATAAGCAGAAATAGTATATTTCAAATCACGACATATAAAGTCAATCAATATGTGTGCCGTATTTTGAATATTTTTGTGTTTTTTATATAACTTTACACGATATATTAATGACTGGAAAACATAAAGAACTCAGTATATGAAATATACGTTGTTTTGTCATGTTTTGGAAAAGTCCATTTTTTTTCGTTTAACTGAGGGGCACATCTAAAGACTTTTTATCATGACATTTTTTGAAGCAGCATCTATATTTATAAACTTTTTTTGTCAAACAGAAAGTCTTTATCAGCATATATATACAAAAATATTTGAGAGTCTGTTTCTATAAAATCCTTTTAAAAATGTTTTTTGCTATGACTTGATGTCCAAAAGGTACTGGTTCACTTGTGCTTCCCCTAACCTAACCAATTATTGTCCTCCAAACCAATTATTGTTCTCCAAACCAATTATTGTCCCCCAACCAAATATTGTTCACCCTTATCAAATATTGTTCCCCCTTCAAAAAAGTTTATTTACCACTAAAAAGAACGAAACAAAAGAACGAAACGAAAACGAAACGATTGAAACGAGTAAACGAAACTGACGAAACGAAACCTTTGTTTTTTTTATAGTAGCAAATAAACTTTTTTGATAGGGAGGACAATAATTGGTTGGGGGACAATAATTAGTTAGGAAAAACACAAGTGTACCGGCATCGTCTAAAACATAAACAAAACAAGCTGGTAATAAAATTTGATAAATTATAAAAAAAACTTTTATTGTTCTATGCCGGTAATGATATCGGTTTTCATATTTCTATTATATCTGTCGATTTAAAAAGTATAATATTGTTTATCAATGGCTTCATTAAAGGCTTCGTAAGCACTTTTGACAAATGTAACTCGTTTTTCTTATACAGAATTTTTTTTAATATATTTATATAAATTAAAACAAAAATAACGTTCCATGATAACAATCGCTTTCGCAAAAATGTTTTTTTCTCGTACAATAGATAACATAAACTTAAGTTGTATAACAATCAGTAATTTAAAATCAGAAAGCATTCCTTTTGAAAAACTTATAAAGAGTGCTGATCTAACAATGATGGAAGATATACATGGCAATCGTTTAAAAAACCAAAATTTACTAAATGAAACTAAATATGTAAAATTAGATTCAAGTTTTCCGCTATGTAATATTGCCAAGAACGGCCTTTTACACTCTATGTTTATTATGGTACCTCTGTTTGAAATAAAAACATCTTCTATAGAAAAAATAAGCGTGTCTTTTTTCGAAAATCTGCTACTTTTGAATTGCATTTATCAAAATTTTGAAAGAGACACAGGACATGAATATATTTATAGGTTTTCAACAATTTCTGATTTTCGTTTAGTAAAATATTTTACATTTAATAATATAGAAATTGGAGTTGAAAAAAAACAACAAGTGAGTCCTGGATATTTGTTTTTTGAAAATTCCTTTACAGGCAAATACTATTTATATTTAGCCGTGTTTATAGACGAGAAAGACGCGGAAGCTTGTCCTTCTAGTCAAACGTATAGAAATTTATATTATGAATATGTTAACACCGGCCTGATAACGGAGTCTGCAAAAACTTCATTTTTTGAACTGTCCTTAGATCTCAATATTATTAAAGATAGAATTTTTATTGCAACTCATTTGGAATCTTGTATATCATCTCATCCTTTAATATATAAGTTGATCCCTGCAATTGAGAATGGCGATATAAGTGTTTTATTAAATTCTACGCTTACAATTAGATTACAAGCGGCAATAGAAGAGGAAAAACTGGTTTTTAAAATACACAGAAATTTTGAAAAAAAGGAGCTCGAAGAGATGTATATAAAAGTCGAAGAAGATAATCATTTTATAGAATATTTAAAGCCGCCTCGCTTTCAGTCTTCCAAATTGTCTTAATTGTTTTTATTAAAGAAAGATAGTTATTTATCTCTTTTTTGTTCTGTAATTTATGTTAAATCGACTCTACAGTTCAAGTCATTACACTTATACTTGTCTAAGCATTTCAAAACATATTGTTTAAAATAACAAACTCTGTAAGACATATATTTACAATTTGTACAATTGTTTTTTTTTAATCAATTTTTAAAAAATAAGTGTTTTGTTTCAGTCGCATATAGAAAACAATCACATATCTTTTCATAGATTATTGTTAACAAAAAACTTAAGCTTGTAAATATTTTAACTAGTTTATGTAAAAAAACGAGATTTTGCCGTTCATTATCTATGTTTTTATCTATTAATTTTACTTTTTGAATTATGTTGAAACAAAAGTCATCTTACTCAACTATTCGTGCTATAGTAGAAAACAAAGAAAGATGATCTTTATAAAACGTCTATCAGATCTACGTGTTTTTCTTGAAAGAGCTCTGTGAATATGATACAAGCAAGATTCAAGGATTAAGACACGAGGTCGATTAAAAACGATTATAGTTATCGTAGCAATTTATGCAAACGACAAAAGGTAAATAAAAACGAAAAAAAAAAGTAAAACTTTCTATCATAAACACCACAATTTAAATGAAAAACTCTTGGCGAATAATAATTCTTTTCAGTATAACAGACTCAATATATTTGAAAAACTTTATTCAAATAAATCTAACGAAAAGTGTTTATTCAAGTTCACAGTCTTTTTCGAGTCGCTTTATCTAGATTTGAATATTGTATCTAGAAAGAGGCTTTTATGTTTTCATATATGTTGCTGTACATTTCGTTTTCGAAATCAATAAATCTGAGCAGAATAAGGGGTAAAAAAAACATACTGAAATCTTGATTCTTACAGGTGTTTCTAACAAACTAATGACTTACTGTTATTGTTTAACAATTTTTGTTTATAACTTAGCAAACGTTTTATATAAAAAATGACTTGTATACTTAACAAACTTATTATAACACAAACTTTATGAGAAAGTAAAACACAAAGAGGAAAAGTCAATATAATCTTGAAAACTCTTATTTAGAGAAAGATGTTTTTTTTCGAAATAACTTAGAGCTAAGAGACGGTAATGTTTTTTTAATTCAAGTTGCTTTTTTTGAATAGAGTTGAAGGCTACTAATAGAACTAAATATCAGATAGTTGTCATCTTTAAAATAAAGAGTCAAAAAATTCTCAAAGCGTCAAATATAAACTAAAAGAAACAAAAAACATATCTTTTATTAACTAAGAAAAAAATTACAGAAAAAGGCTGGTTTACAAAACTGTTGTTTTATAAGCTTCGGGAGATTCTCAATACCAGATTTATGACTTCAAACAGTCGTTTGTTTTAACTTGCGTGAAAACATGGGCTTAGATTTAAAATATTAAAGAGATCAATCAAATCAGCGAATACCTTTCTGTAAGAGCAGAACCCTAAAGAATAAATTTTTTTTAATATAATGCATTGACATGTTCAAACACAAAAAACCATACCCTATTGTTATTTAACTATTGACATTTTCTTTTTTTTTAATGTTAATTGAAAATGGATAATGGCGTTTAAGAAAAATGATAAATATGTTATTGTGCTGTAATTTCAGATGTGAGAAGCTGAAAACACTTAGAATTCAGAAGCCTAAACTACCAGGAGCATTGCAAAACATAGATCATCAAACGATCAGAGTTGAGTATGACATTTATTGTAGTGTATTATTGTCTAAATCAATATTACGTGAATGAACAAAAATATTTAATGTTATAATGACACCAAAAAATAAAAAATCGATTTTTAATATAAACGAAGTTAAATGTCATTTGGTTGATTCAACGTTACCAAATATATAATTTACATCAAAAAAAACCAGACATTTTTTATTCAATCCTTATGATTAAGTATTTGTTAAATCTTTAATTCATGTCATTAATGAACATAGCAGAATTTTTTGTATGTGATAAGATATTTAGAGAAAATAAATATAGAATAATGAAGTAACTAAAGCTATTCGATATAAATTATATAACAAAAACACCTTACTCCGTTGACAACCAAGATATTATTTTAAACTCTTTTAACAAAGCCTTTAACTTCTTGACCTGTATTAAAAATATAAATGACTGGAATGTTTTGAGAAGTGAAAATCATTAATATATCTATATAATCACTGTGAAAATGTTTATTAAAACTTGTTTTTTAAATTATATGATGCAAACAGTGACGGCTCTGAATCTAAAGAAAAAAAAACATATTATACAACTGACTGCATCGATAGTCTATAGTTTTTTTATACAAAATTAATAATATATTTGCAAATACAAAACAGTAAAGCTTCAAATATGTTATAAAATTATAAATCTATATTTAAAATTTTAAAAAAAACTAAGAAGACTGCGCAAATTTTATATTTTTAATTAAAAAACCAGTTTTTGAAATTTCAGTGGAAAACAAACGGAAATCAAGTCAAAATTTTTTTTTTATGAAAATGTGGGAGAACTGCTTGTGTAAAAAACGAATAAAACCATAAAACGCTCGTTTGCTCGCGAGGAATATTAAACACCTACTGTTGATATGTAAAAAAATTTAAACAACAAAAATATTTATGTCGCAATCCATATAGAGCCAACCAATTTATTAATCATTTTTTGTTCTTTCTGTAGTGTTGCGGGTGTATTGTAAAAAAAACAAATTCTTTTTGAGTAAATGTTTTTGTTTTAACGCTTTTTCAATATTTTTCGATTTTTTTTAAAGCTAATAAGACACTTTTTGAATTATTATAATATTTCCTTTAAAAACCGATAAAATCAGCGTAATTTGACTATTTTTGATCAGAGGAGTGTCAAAAAATATATTAGAAAAGTTTCAAAAAACAAAAAAATCCATTTTCAAAAGATAAATTAAAACCCAAGAGTCTCATATTATGTACCATTAATTTTACTTAGCTAGTTCATGTTCATTTGGCTTTATCTTGTCTTTTAAGTAATTTCTGAAAGCTATTCGTTTTTAAAAAACTGTTGATATTTTCCTCCCAACTTTTTTTTGTTAAAATCTAAAGAAACTCAAAGTAAACTCAAAACACGATAACACAATCACAATTAAAAAAATTTACACAAAAGTTTTTATAAAAAAATACTACTATTTAAAGCTAATATTATTAACATACAAGCTTTTTAAATAATCGTTGCAGACGTATATTGTTTTATAACAAACGAAAAATTACCTTTTTGTAGAAAAAAACATTATATAATATGAATATTTAAAGAACTTTTTCGTTTCATAGGTTTTTAAGCAAAAACACGAAAACGTAAAGTATGTTTGGGCGTATCAATTATTATGTTTTTACAATTTACGTTCTCGATGTTTTTTTTCATTTAAGACACTACTCTTATTCGATCTTATTTTCAATCATAAAACACTTTTGAAAAAAGTTTTTTCATTAGTGTATATTATTTCCCTGATTCATAAATAAATTATAAAGTTGTTTTTGCATGTATCACATCGTGT
>SBJP01000320.1:0-17479 GCA_014805705.1 Cucumispora dikerogammari | reverse complement strand
TTAATTTTATATAGAAAAAGAAATTTTCTACTATAATTTAATTAGGAATTATTATTACGCGAGGCCATTAATAAAAATTATAATAGAAAATATTTTTACTTAATAAAATTACCAGATTATAGTGGGAATTATTATTACGGTGTCATTATTATTACGCCACAACTACATCATGCAAGAAAATGAAGATTTTAAGTAATAAAAAGCCAAAGTGAAAAACAAGTTAGTACAAAAAGAATATATTTATAAATTTACTAATGAGTTGCACCCTCTGCCTCCAGAACGTTTCCGCTGCTCGAAACGACAATGTAAAGCGCATGTAATCTTTAAACAACAGACAATCATAAAACATAAAACACATAATCTACATCCAGCTCGCAAACGAACAACTTGCTAAACAAATCGAACGTTGAGCAAAAAAAAACAAAAACAGTTGACAACTTAGAAAACATAAATGATACGATCGTAAACAAAACAATTCTAAAAATAGTGGAGCAGAAATAAAGCTTTTTCGTCAATCAAATCTCTAAAAAAAACAATAAAAAATTCCGAAATAAAGAAGCAAAATACGTCTATATTAAAAATAAAAACGTATCAGTTTTCTAAAAATAAAAAAGATTGGCGAGTTTTTTCTTTCAATATGTCGTATAATATCAAGTACACTCAGAGTTTATAATCTTCTTCAGAGCCTAGTAAATTTAGAACTAACCGCCTAATCAACGTTTTTTGTTCAAAGAGCCCCTTAAAACAACATCGTCGGGTTTTACTCAAATTCTAATAACGTCTTTGCATTGATGAAGACGTTTACTTGTGTTTATATGTTGATAACCATTTAAACATATAAAACCACACAGACGTTATAACAAAATTATATAAGATTTAAAAAATAAAGCTTAAGTTTAAAGTTCATCTTTCAAAAAAGCTTAGTTAGTGTAATAAAGTTTTTAGTCGAGCACCTCAAAGTTTTCTGTAACTGTTCATTTCGAGCTGTTAATCTGGGGATGGCAGCAAAATAAAGGACTAAGTAATCTATATAAAGAAGACAAAAATAACAAAGCGTCTGCGGGTTACTCTTATCGTTTTCATTTTCAAAACCTGTTTACTTTCCATACACGTATTATTTGATACTTACAGGGTTTCTCTTTTTTTAATCAAGCAAATGTCTATCGTTTTTTAGTTATTTTGAATCGATTTATTTTAGTGTTAAACACGAAAACGAATGCACAAACGCTTGTTTTTATTCGACGACTAAAGCACCTATATCAGTATTAAAAAAAACATATTCGAGATCAAAAGAAAACCACATAAGCCTTTCATTCAAATATCTTGAAAGTATTTTAGTGCTCTCATTCTAATATTGCTTATTTTATTAAAATTTACTAGATATCAAAAAGTAGATAAAATTAAAATATCACAGTTTAAAAAAGAAATATTTTACTGGTGAATAAAAATTAGAATTAGAGAAAAGACTCAGATATGTTGTTCAAAAGGAAGAAAGTTTAACTAGAGAACAATATATCTTTTAATGTTTAATTTGCGTTTTTGGGTTCGAGAATCAAGTAATCATTTAAAGAAAAAATATAATGCTACTTCCCTCGCATTTTCTGAAAACCAAGAACCACCAAAAAATGTTCTTTGGACTTATTTTCATTTTTAGTTTCTGTCGAGTTGACGTTTTTTTGTTTGTCAAATCTATTCTAGCTGTTTTTTATCAAACAATCAAAAATAATATATAACGTATATAATAACCCCTGGTATAATAATATAAAAGAAGAGTTTTTCATATATAAAAAAAACAACACGATATCAGGCATTTATATGTTTTCTGTCTATATGTAATATAAAACTGTTTTTTTAAGATAGTTTACCTTAATGAACTATGTTTTTTAAAATAACACTTTTTGTATAATAAATAAAAATTTTGTTTATGTTTAATAATTTTTATTGTTAATCTTGCTTTTTTGCTTATAAAAACTTTTTACTACAATAATGGATTAAGATAAACATGAATAATGTTTTTTTTATATAGTTTTCAATACTGCTTTGAATTAGAAAACAGTCCCTTATATAAAACAAAGATTTATTGGGTTCCAACATAAGATTTTAAAAATATAAGAAGCTCAATTGAGGTCAAAATATTTATTTATCAAAAATAAGTGATTCGTTTCTGACTTCATATTTTAAGCTAAATATGTAAAAAGTTAATTCTATTCGCAGTTTTACGTATTAAAAAAAAGTAAAAACAAAAGATGACAGAAAACTTATCAGCTGCATTCACGATATAAAGTAAACTATCTAAGCGCCCGATCAATCTAAACAAATGAACTCTTTTATAAAGTACGCTTTTAGTTAAGTGTTGTAAAGTTAAGAAACTCTCGAAACAAAAGCTTACGCTGCAGCCAGTTTTAAAATACAATAAACTCTTGCTTCTATCTTAATCATTAATTCTTATAGCTTTCAATTTTTTAAAAACACACAAGAACAATCACTAATTCCCGTGTTCTTATCAATAAATATGAATATAGACTATATTATTGTTGCTTACAAAAGACCTTTTTGTATTAATCGTTTGTTCGCAGACGCTTTAATGTAACAGGTCTGTGAAAAAAAATGCAAAAAAATAAATAACTCGACATGAGATTTTAATGAGAATTAATATAAACAACAAATAGTTTACATAGCCTAACGATGTTAGTTTCAATTAAAGAAAACCACAAACGAAATTCGGAGAATAATTGACTCTAAAAATAGAATTTAAAAAAAGTTGAATAGTTGGGTTTCTTGATAAATTGTTACTTAAATGACAATATATGGAGTATAGATTAACAAAAACCAGAGTGTAATCTTTGTTTTATATAAATATTTCAAAAAACGAAGCAGAAAACATAATATTATTTTTGATACTAATATTAAAAAAGAAAATATGTATCAAAAACATATTGAATGTTGTTAGTTCTAAGAATCAAGAAACAAAAATACTTACATATTAAAAAAAAAGTTAGAAACAGTTGGTTAGTCAATTAAAAAGTATCTTTAGATTAATGATAATTTACAATTGTGGCCCGTAGACTTTACACTTATTAGAAAAGCGTATCATAACAAGAAATTCTTTTTTTTTAATAATTTAAAAACAAATTTTTTTATTTTTTTTGTTAAGTATAATTTTAAATTTTCTTTCGTTTTATATTTTTCGCTTCGATTTTAAACGAAAAGAATTTATTCGTGTTTCAACGATTTTAATTTCTCATTTAACATATTTTTTTAGTGTTAAATTTAAAACATTAAGAATTGAGCTATAATAATCAGCAGTAAATGATTACATATTTGAATTTTCATATATTTTATTGTATTATTTAGTTAATTAACAATATAGAGGATAAGATTTTTAAGAGAAAAGATACTCTAAAAAAATAAATAAAAAACTAACACAAATAACAACAATATCATTTTCAAACTCATCTTTACACAATAGTCTACTATAGTTCCAAGAATTAATTTAGTTATAGTTTATTTTGAAATGTGGTTTTCAAGCATTTTTAATTACATGAATTGAAGGTCGCAGTGTTATTATATATCGTATTTCAAAAAACTTTCACTCGTTTTACTTTTCTATTAGAGTAAAAACATAATCGACTTTATATGTAAAATGTTACTATACTGCCTGGTTATACTGTTTCCCAAAGGTGAATTAATGATGTGGTATTATTCTGTGTGAAAAAAAATGTTTTTGTCTCAATATTGGAGACTCGTTGACACGCAGTTGTCGTACAAAGTATTAATATTTTATTCAATGCTCTCATAATTTGATTTTTATTTGTTGAAATCTGTTAAAAATAGATTTAATCATTCACGTCAACTGACTGTTTTTTTCAATGAAGTTTTATTGGAGGTGTCAAGCTTTTTAAACCATACTGATATTTTTTCGAAAACAGATAGTTGTTAAATTTTTTTTGTGTGTAATCGAACAAACAGCGCAGTTATTTTTTTTGATCTTACTACTTCTCTTGTCTTCTTATCGTTAATTTTAACAGATAACAACTGTTGGAACATTTTTATGTTGAGTTCTATCTCACTATATTTGTTTATATCTGTGGATTAACACTCGCGAATAACACTTTTAAAGAGTCTTATATTAAACTTAAGAGAAGAAAAAATCGAAGATTTGTTTTTTTTGTTAATTTTTTAAAGACAAGTTTTTTAACTTTGTATCAATTAAATCAGTAATAAAACCGCTTGGTGTTCGTAATATTAGTCTTATTGTATATTTAGAGCGCAAACTTTAAGCATTTGACTGTAATATTTATGCTATTTTTTCCAAGGTTCTTAAAACTTCTTATTTTACTTTTGTCATTTCAACTTTCTTAGTTTTATTGTTTAATATAACGACGTTCGAAAACAATATTTCGATATTTATAACATATAAATTTTTTTCTTGTATCTGTTCGATTCACATTATAGTACTGTGATGTATTGTACTTGTTATCAATCATGTGTATACTTGCTCGCATTTTGTTTTTTTTTGCAAAATATCAGCGCTCGCCTTTTTTTGTTTTAAAGTTGCTTTTTTTCTGTTAAAGAATAAGACAAGTTATTCATAACAGAATTATTCTTTAGTTTTTATTAGTGAGCGCGATTATTTTTTTATAAACTCTTTATATTTTTAAGACCTAAAAAGACCTTCTCATATTTCAATTTAAAGAAGTTAATTTGAAACTACGAGAAGGTCCTTTATTTGAAACTTTATTTTATAATTTATCGAAAATCTATCTTTTCAAGAATAGAACTCGAGGACAGACAAATCATAATTTTTTGAAAGCCATTCGACTAGTAAATTCTTTAAATAAAAATTATTTTTTTTATTAGAGAAAATTGAAACGAATAGAAAATGTGAAACATTGTTCTTAAAATTTAAATCTCCCTTTCTCTATATGATTTAGGCCGAAACTAAACGCATAAGAACTACAAATTATATTATGTTACATTTCTTTTATATATGTGCTAAATGTAAAGCTATGCATTTTTTTAGCTGCGATCTAAAATACACTATGTTTAATCAAAAAACGATATATTTTTTCAATCCCTACATTTCTATGTATTAAATTGGCTTTTGGCCGCTTTTCAAAATTTTGTCTTAAAGTTGCATATAGAAAAACGCACTAAAAAACGCTTAACAATTAAACAACTATATTTTTTCAATATTTAAATAATGTTACTTTTCAGTAAATATAAAAAGTATTTTTTACGAACCCAAGGTTTTTTTAAAACATAATGTTTATTTATAAATATTTCTTTATAATAAATACTATTGTCTGATGAAAAGATTATCTTTTAATATTAAAAATCGAAAAAAAAAAGTTTATATATCCTCTAAGCGTGACTTTTTATACGTTTTTTCGTTTGAAAATATAAATATTTTATTTCATATCATTTTACATTGAATGATAATATTATCAGAGTGAAGTAGTTAGAAAATATCACGGGTTTGCTTTCTATTTCTATTATTTTTTAATTTTTAAAAAAATATATTAAAACTCGAGAACGAAAAAAAACGAAAAATATATGACATTACCTAATACAGAGACATCTTATGCGCTTAATCATATGTAGATATCTTCTTCATTTTTTTATATATGAATTTGATAAAAGTTTGTTGTTAAAAGTTTTATCGCGGAGAGTTTCAAAATAAACTTAGTAAAATATTAAAAAAAGAAGCATACGATATAATAGTTTTTTAATATTGAAGAGAATATAAGAACTGTTCCTTTTAAAAGTATAATATAACTAAAGAATTTTCCGATTGTAGTTTTGACTTTGGGAAATTTTTAGTTTTTTTTTTACTGATTTTTTAAGTGATAAAGAAACAAAAAATTTAACAAAAACTTCAACAAAAAAAATAGTAAAAATATCAGAAAACAACATAAAACTATAGCTTAAAACAGAACATTTCAAGAAAACATTAACCAGAAAAAATGAAAAAAAATATTAAATAACAAAAAAAACGAATCATTCTGGAAAACAAACAATTGAGTATAAAATAACATTAAACAAGATTAAAATACATAATCGATTATTGTGTGGATTAACTTTCTGAATACTCATTCAAAAACAAAAAACAGTGTACTGTAATTGTCGCAAAGAGCTCGATTTGTCAAAAGAGCAAACGTAAAATCTTAACTGAGACAAGTAGTCTAAAACTTTTAATGTGCGTTCGTCTTATATTATATTCAGCAACATGATATATTTCGTATATAGTTTGTTCTCGAAAAGTAAAGCGTTTTGGTTTTTAATATCTTTTCTTTTCGAAGGTGTGCCAATAATGTATATGCCTCGTTACGGTCGGTTTTTGTATTCTCTTTTTTTTTCGCTCGACATTTATTTTAAAACACCTATTCTTTGAATATGAAGTATATGTGTAGCTTAAAGCAGTGTGGTTAATTCAATGGCTTTTTTAATAAGCTTTGTTTGTAAATGCTGTTTAGTAAAACTGTCTTTTTATTTTTAAAAAAGTCAGTAATTTTTTTTATCGATTTTTCAGTTTCAAACACATAGGGTTTAAATCTGAGATTAACTTTAAAGATATGATGGCTCGTTTTTTATATAATGAGATTCTTGAATCGTTTTTATGCATCGTTTTAGAGCCATATTCCTGAAGTAGACGCTTTATGTTTTATTTTTGTAAGTTTAATGCTGTGTGATTTTGTTTTTATATTGAGTTTAAAAAATCTCTTTATGTTTGTTTTTTGATTCATATTTTGAATTTGGTCTCTATTAAATATATATAATTGTCATTTTTGAGAATTAAGTTTTCGACTCAACTTTTCAACTTATATACTTTTATCGGCTTTTTCGTTTTTCGAGAGAAAAAAACAATAAACCGTCACGTTATATATTACACATATTCTTTGATGTTATATCTATGTTATTTTTAAATTTTAATAAAAGATAATACGTATACGGAGTTAAACAACATAAGTTGAATCGTCTGGAGTCACTTTTATTGCATTACGAGCAGTTGATAACATTAAGAGTATAAATTACGCAATATATTCAGATATATCATAATCAATAAACAATAATTATCTAAAAAAAATAGCCAAAACGACTGTCATCATTCCGGATCAATCTTGTTGATAAAATCAAATAAATTAGATCAAATATATCAGCAATAACAGCCAATGATAAATCATTAATCACCAAATATTTTCCAGATAAGATGGTAATTGCCGATGATCTTTCTCATGTCTCACAACCATGTAGCGTCTCAGACTATAAATATAACATATTCTTTAAACATAATAATATCTCTAGCAGTTTCCTTTTCGATTTTATGGCAATATTATTTTTTGTATAAGAATATCTTAAGCACTTATTGTAAAAGAAAAAATAAATATTTGTTATTAGTTTATCTAATTCAGGTATTAATGCTGTTAATTTATCCCTTTTGCGTTTTTGTACCTTGGGCAGTTTCTTATTATAATTTATATTATAGTACTATGATATATAATAATATAATATTTAGTGCAATAATACGGTATATAAATTATATGTCACAAATTTTGTTCAAAAACACTACAATCTATTTATTATTACAATATAATAACAGCCGCAATATAAATAGTGATTATAATTATCAACGACCAGCAGATTACAACAATAGATATTATATTTCCCCTGTCTATTATACTAGGAATATAAACAATAGGCGGAATTCTTGGGTCAAAGAAAACCTATCTTCTATACTTATTTTTTTATCAACGTTATTTTCATTATTAATACTTTCAATTTCATATTATTATAAGGTGCTGAGTAACTTATTGTTTATTTGTTTATCTACATCAGAATATATTTTGTTGTTTTTAGTCTGTTATAAATTAAACTGTGTTAAAGAGGTTTATTTGTTATTGGGGGTTAAGATATTCGAAGTTGTAAACATTTTTTCAAAAACATCCCATAATTATCATACGTCTAAGTATGTATCCGGTAGTGGATATGGTATTATAGAATTACTAAGTTATTTAATTCAATATGAAGTTTTTAAATCAAAGCTATTGAAAGGAACTCTGAAAGAAAATTATAGAAAAAATAAAAGTAAAACGGTTACTAAGAGCAAGTACGGATTAGAAGAATTATCTGAACTATCTTATGAATCAGAGGGGTTGTCTGTTTTAGATGAAGTTTATTATTAAAGTGTTTTTTTTTGTATTTATAATATCACGTCGCCGCTTAAAAAAAACAGATGCTGGTATATCGGCTGGTCTATTGAATTAAATTGCTGGTTTTACAATTTATATATCAGAGGTTAAAGAGTAGTAAGCGCGTGTGAGCCACCCTTTATATAATTTAGCAAATAAACCTGTTTTGATGAAAGCTTCATCTAGCTTAATCAAAAAATGAGTGTGGGATTAAGAGTTAATATGCGTCTAAAACATAATTAATCGTTTAGTATTGTTTTTTTGTGTTAATGTTTTTATATATAATATATGCAGAAAACGTTGTTATTTTTATGAAAAAAATGTCGTTTTTAATTAATTGTTTTTACTTTTATTTATAATTTATATTACAAAAGATATTTTTAAATCAAAAAATATATTGATGTGTTTTTTATCGATATATTATTTCGAAAAGCTATATATTAAAAAAGTTTTTTCTGTTGTAAAATTTCTTTAGAAAAATTTTTAAAAAACTTTTTTTCTCGTGCAAAATGTCTCACAAAAAAAATAACAAAAATGCTTTTTTGAATTAACATTACTCTTGAAGTATTTATTTTGATATAAACAAGGTTTTTTGATCTATCGTGGAATAAAATTTTTTAAAAAAAAATATTTAAGTTAAATTATACATAGTCAGGTGTGAATGAGTATAAAAAACCCCGAAAGTTTGAAAACGATTCGCCGTAGTGACTCGGAGTTCAAAAAACTAGTAAAGAACAAAAAAAATCTTGTTTAAACTTTAATCTAAATTGATAACATTCTCTTAATTCTTAATGATATGCCTATTTGGTTTATTTTTTTTCGCGTTTTATAAAACAGTTCGAATTAAATAATTCTATTTTATATCATACACTTAATATTCATTTTTAAAAAAGACTCTGACTTAAATTAATAAAAATGAGAAATTTATTAATTCAAAAGAAAGTGTTTCTGAAAACAAAAAAATCTTTTTGGTTTTAACAATAATCAGCTCAATATTAAGCTAATTATTAGTTAAAAGATACATAACAGAAAAAAAACTAGACATTGGTTTTTATTCGTGACACTAAACTATTTTATTTAAATTGTTTTCAAAAAAACTTTATTTAATTTTAAAGATTATCTACACTAAAAAAGACTTCTTTTTCATTAAATATTTTTTTAAATAAAAATCATTAAAATATAAACGAAAAATATTAATGGTTTTTAAAAATAAACTTCGTTCCAATAAGAAACAAAAAAACCTTGCTAAAATAATAAATGACAATATTAGATATATCACCAATTAAAAACCACCAATTATGTAAATTTTATAGATTATAGAACAACGTTTTTGACTAAAACCAAACAATTTATATATGAATCACTATTTGATGGTTTTAATATGCAAACACATCTGTGTTATTTTCAGAATATATAGACATTTGTTTCTAATTCGCGCAAATTAGTTCAAAAATTTAAAGTTAGTTGGATAATAATATATAACACAAAAAGACTTATATACGAAACATATTATTCAATTGCTTAAGAAAAAGAACAATAATTCCGTGTATACCTTTGATGAGAACTTAAAACAATATATATACAGCAGAAGCTCGATAATTTGAACACACTACATTAAAACATTTTCTATTGCGAACATAAAAAATAAAATTATAAATTTCTTAATTTTTGTTATCAATTTTAAACGAAAGTTGAAAAAATAATTGCGAACACTTCTTATTACGAACAAAGTTTTTTTTGACATATTTTTATAATTTTTATATTTTTCTCTTTTACTACATTTTTAGTAAAACATAAAAGAATAAAAAACATGAAATTTCAGTTTTCATTCTCTTCGAAGAAGAAGAAAAGAAAAAGACATTTATTTAACGTAAGCCCTAAAAGTATTGAAATATAAAAAACAATAAAAATACTACACAAAGAGAAATAGTCTATAAATTCACAATATCGGTATCAGAGATTAACAAGATTCTTAAAAAAGAGACAAATATGCAAAATTAAAGAAAACAACTATTTGCTGTCGGAGTTTATAAGACAAAAGAAACTTGTTAAAAATTAAATATCTTGAATCAAAATTATATGAGTTTATTATCAATAAAAGAAGATAAATAAGATAATCTCGGAAAAAATTTAAAAATTGCACTTTGAAAGTGCGTAAAATCTTGGGTTTTAAATTTTTTCAGTGTTCTATGCTTATATAAGTAACTTCATGAGAATAAATCTGCTTAAAATAAACAGAATATGTAGAGAAACAGGGCCTGCAAAATTAATTAAACTTAAAAACTACTCTGAGGGCTTTTATCAAATTTTGAAAGCATATGAAGAAGTAAACGTTTTTAATTGTGATGAAACAAGCATTTTCTAGTGACAAGAATCTAAGACAACAATCGTCATTTCTTAAAACGCTGCCTCTGGTGAGAATTTCTCAAACGACAAAATTACTCTATTATTATGTGTTTAGCTAAAGTGTGATAAGTCAGAGCCGCTCGTTATAGAGAGATATAAGAACTCGAGATGGTTTAAAGGCAAAATTCTTTCGAACTCACACTATAAATATTTTAGTAATAAGCGTGCTTGGTTGATTCTTTCTCTATTAAAAAACGATTAGATGATTTAAATAATAAAGTTGAAATAGAAAAACATTGTTGCTTTTGAACAACTCTACTGTTTATCCATTGAACACAGAATATTCAAAAATAAAAATTTTGTATTTATCTACAATTTTCTCTCCATTAATTCTAGCCTCTTGATTAAGAAAATATTAAGGCTTTTCAAAAGCCACTATATAACATTACTGAACAACACGATAATAATTAATGATTTCTACGATGATGATAAAGACACAGACATATTGGATTGCTTGGACGAAATGGCAATATATGATACTATAAAGTTTATAAATTCGGCATTATAAAAAAATTACATCTTGCACTTATTAACTGTTTTAAAAAAGCAATAAACAACAATTTATTTGAAAATTTTTACAAAAAATTCTAATCTTATTATGTACATAATAATTTATAATAGACTGAATATGGGCCCAAAAATGATGAAGCAGCTTTTCAAAATATAAATATAGTGTTTGATAAATTCAATTTACAAGCTTTAGACAAAGACGAAACTAAAGAAGATTTAGCTACTTTAGATTTTGAAAAAATAGAAACAATTTTCTGTAAATCCGAAGTTGCACTTAAATTTGTAGAGGGTTGTTTTGATAATAATTTACTTTCTTGTTTAAAGAAAACAGTTGATATTGAAAAAATACTACTTATAAAACACAGAAAAAACAACAATATAAAAGATTATTTAATTGAACAAAACCTATAATTTTTTTTTGTTGGCAAATCTCTAATTGCGAACTTTTTTAATTTTTTTTGCTCGCAATATCTGATTTTACTGTAGTTGGTAATTATAAAAACTCTTGAAAGAGTATAAACAAATAAAAAACAAAAAAATTATTTGCTAGTTTCTTGAATCGAAATATCTTTTATTTTTTTTAGAAAATGATATTTGTTCCCTCATCTATAGATGTTGCAGAGCGACTTTTCACAACGATTAGAGTAATCCTTTGTTCTTTTTTTTATCTACTTTATAACACAAATAACATCTATGTCGAGCTTTAGTAGTCGTCGATTTTGGAAAAAGGAAGCAAAAAAAATCAAGATCTTCTTCTTGAGTAAACTTAAAGACTCTTTTTTGTTTTTTTTTTACTGGGGGTGTGCTTCCAATCCCGCTATTAAATATTTTTTTATTAGAAACTTTTTATCGAATATTTTTTTCGCTTCTTATTACTTTGGATTGATGTAATTAAATTGACCTCTGGTGTTATGTTAAACCTTAGACTTTGACATCTTATATACTCTAGTGAAAGAAAAAAATTGAAGTCCAATCTTAAAAGTATATAAAACGTTGTTCAATATAGATGATATAGACGTTACATGTCTAGATTCAGAATATATAGTGTACTTCAATGTCTACCAGCTGCTTTTTTGTTTTATCGTAATAACTAAATTTTTGATCTAATATATTCACGCCGTTTCTTTTTCTTGTAATGAGCGATAAAATCAAGTTTTTTTAATTTTTTTGATACTTTATACTCGTCGCCCTAGGCCAATAAAATATAGTTCTGTATTTTTGTACTCTATATCAAACACTGTGTAGAATTTAGATATCTATATAACAATTTTTCTGTTTTGTAACAATACAGCGACAAATAAACCAACAATAATTAAAAAAACACTTTTTTAACTTGGTCTTTGCTAACATAATTAGCATTTTAGAATCTCTTTAATGTTTATTTTACAGATACCGGTTACATAAATTATCTCTGATATTGCTTTTTTTACGTTGTTGAATGTTGTATAAAAATTGTTTAAATAAATGCTGCGATTAAAAGCTTTCTTGCTTTTGATAGATTAATAAATATTGAATCTACAGTCATTGTTTTTTAGTATATCAAATTACTTTATGCTTGGTCGTTGTCGGAACAGACAATGTATAATTTAAAACTTTTCTTATTTGGTTTGTTTTTGTTATGAATCTACGCCTCCAATTATATCATATAAACTATAGTCGTTTTATCGATACAAATATGTTTGTTTGTAGGTCGTAAATTTATTAAAACTGAATTTTCAGATGAGAAAAAAATTAAGTTTATTTTCTGTAGTGATTGATGTTATATATATATCATATTTATTGAATCTTAAATGCTTTCTTATAAATAAAAACACTGGGTGTGTCTTTTTCTCATATACATATTTTCTTCTACAATCAACTACATGTTCTAAAACCTGAAACCAGCAGTTTCTATGTTTTTTGAAAAAAAACGCGCAAACGATATAATAAACTAATAAACACATGTATTTCATTTTTAGTTATATAGCAAAACGATTTGTATACTTCCCCCTTTTCTTTTGCTCTTTTATTAGAGTTGCTATATATATAAGAAATAAAAACCTAACTAAAAAAAAGTTGCATTATTTTTTACATGAAATTTAGAACAGCAAAAGTTTGGATTGAATTTGATTGTAAATTGAAAGTTTATATCTATGTGTCGTCTGCTCGGTTAACGATTTTGCAAATATTTGAGTTGTTTTCATAATTAAAATCCATGTTTGCGTAAATAAAAAATGATTAATTGTTCGTTGATTTGAGCCGAATCAAACATTCGTTTTGTTTTTGTTGGGTTTAACCTTGTGATTCTTTTGCTATATTGATCTATATAAAATAAAACTTTTTACTTTGTCTTTTGAGAATCATATAAGACTATCTTTTTTTTTCAAATTTAATATAGACTATATACGATAAGGTTCTTAGTCTTTTATTATTATTTTCATATAGATCATATATGATCTATGTTTTTTTATTATTTTTTTTATTGTTAATATATAGATTCAACTTATCTTTTCATATAGATCATATATGCTTCATACAATACTTAAGAGATAATAATGTTCTTTATAGTATAGTATCTAGCTTGTCTTTTTTTATATTATCGAATGTATAGACTTAATTGCAGCTATTCCCCACAACATGAGCCAATTCCCAACAATAATGAGTCGAATCCCAACAATAAAGCACCAAGGCCACAAAGACGGGCCGAATATCAATAATAATGCAGCCAAGCACAACAATAACAGACCAATAAGATTTAGGTAAAAAATAAATACTCCCATGTTCATCTGAGTTTAATTAAAACAACAACGAAAAAAAAAACATTACATCCATTTATTTATCACCTAATTCATCCGATTTAAATCTGAGTAAAAGTTTTTATAATTGTGTAAAATTTAGACTCAATGAAATTAGAACGAGAGCGACAGAAAGAAGGCGGACGATATCTAATATACATTAGATTATAAAAAAGCTGAGCTAGAAAAATGTGTTTAACTACTATTAGCATTATTGTTTGTTAGTGATAGCAACAATATAATTATTGAAAAAAAAATCTTTTTATAAATTTGTTTTTTTTGTCTCATAATTATTGGGAAATGACTTATTATTATTGGAATCGGCTCGTTATTATTGGGAAATAACTCATTATTATTGAAAAAGATCATTGTTATATGGAAAAAATCATTGTTATAGGAAAAACACATTATTATTAAGAAACGACTATTTAATATGTTAAAGCGATTCTTATTGAACACTAGCTCATTTTTGTTGGAAAACTCAGTAAGATTATTTTGTTAGATAGTTTAGATATATATTTTTGTGTGGAAGCTATAAAAAAAATTTTATATCATTAGGCAAAGTAAACTTGTTATTACATTAATTGAAGAAGTTTTTTTTAAGTATAAAGACCAATAATTGATATATTAAATATAAGCAGACTGAAAACTAAATATATAATAAAGTAAATACTGATTTACGAAAAACAAAGAAATTTAAAAAAAATACAGGATGTTTGACTATTTCAATTTTTAATTTTTTGTTAAATCTATATACGAAAAAAAAAATTGCAGAATATAGAAGATACATATTTAGTTATCTCTCAATAATGTTAATTGAGCAATGTTCACTATAGTTGATTCAAGCAAGCAGAAAATAAGTAAAAAACAATCAAAAACGAACTTTAATTAAATTTTAATGACCAAACTCTACTGTTTATACTCTGTGTTGCGGCGAAATGCGCAAAAAAGATCAAGGAGATATTTATGATGTATTTTTAACCGATTGCTTTTTTTCATTAATCCAGTTGTTTATTATTAATTTTTTGTTGCCAAAATTGCATTATTGTTCGTGTTTATAGTATTCAAGATAAAAAGATAACATGTTTTTTTAGTGGAATGCATTTTGCTAATTAACAATTAACTTATAATGTAACTTGCTTAATTAACATTTTAATATATTTAGATACTAGACAAATACATAACTTTCTACATTAGTCACATTTTTCTCAATTATTAACGATAAAATATTCATCGTTAGTAACATTTTTCATATCGTTAAAGATAAATTAAAAATTCTCTTTTTCTATCGTTAAGCGCTAGTTTCTGTATAGTCAACAACTTATTAAAAAAATTTTGTTTTTTATTGTTATCAATAGGTCAATATTTAGCAAAGAATCATAATTAGCACTATCCTTTTTTACAAATATGTATATTTTAAAAATCTTTTTTTCAAAGACTGTTACAAAGATTTTTTTCAATAAAATACGCTTATGACAATTAAACAGAATAAACAATAAAAACTTTTTTTAAACCACTAATTGAATACGTTTCGTTTAGGATATTAAAAATACATGTTGAAATGTGACAACCTGTAATATTTAAATTAATTAAAGGGCTTTGTTATTCAGACTACAAAATATTTAATTTTTTTGGTCAATATTTAAAGAAATATCGATGTTTTTTTTTAAACAATGTCGAATTTACTAAAAAACAACCAATAAAATAGGTATCACAATTTTAATATGAATATAAATTGTATAGACAAAGATGGTCTACGTAAAACACGAAATCACATTAAAAGAATTTATAATAGCTTTGTGTGGGGTCGCATCATAATAGATATAATATGGTGATATATGTTTACGCAGTTTTTATTGTGGCCTTAAGCGACCTATTATAGTTTCCGTGAGAAGAAGCTCTGAATTACTATTTAAAAACAGTTTTTATACTCTGGAGCGCTTTCGCAGCTCTTTTTTTAAGTATAAGTAATAATTGATTTTGGTTAATGATATAAGATTTAGTGTCTTTTCTCAAACAAAAACGTTGTTGTTTGAAAGCAATTGTCCAACATAAATTAACGATAAAAAGATCTAGAAAATTTTCTGACTTAGCAGCAGCACATAAATATAAAATGTTTAAGTGTGATATAATCGACATTTCTGATTTCAGTCGACATTTTAAAAGATATAACTTAAATCTTAAACCCAAATTCGATTGTTATGGGGCCCAATAACGCTATACTTTTAATAAAACAGAGGTAAATTATTGTTCGAAACTTCAAAGCATTTTAATGACTTGTTTTTTTTAAAATTCTTGACTTTATTTTCGCCGATTATAACATTAGTCGATTATTTCTTAAATAATAAAAAAAGACATCTTACATTCAAGCGATACAAACGAAAACATGTTGAAAATTTAATTATACTCGATTTGCAACTTAAAACAACGAAAAAACGCTAGATTTCTTATAAAGCTGTCAAAAGCCGTCGAGTTGATGAAAAAAGAAATATTTTCAATAAAAAAAGTTTTTTTTTCATTTTTTGAAAATTATATTTTTTAGTAGCTTGTTATATACTTGTCGAAAAAAAAAACGGTGTTTACTTATTTGAGCAAATAAATAGTATTTGTGTTTTTTTTGCTAGTTTTTAATTTTTTTATGTTGACACGAAAAGAAATCTGTTTAAAAGCAAATAATTAATCGTTAACGAGCAAGTAGTTGGTAAAAAAAAGAAAAAAAACTTAATTAAAATATTTTAATTGTCGCAACGAATAAAAAAATTTTTTAAGTAGAAAAATTAATTTTGTTCAAACATTAAATATTTTATATCTTATATATTTATATCAGTCTTTTTACTCAAGTTTATAAATCATATTGAACTGCGATATTCGTCAAAGCGGTTTTCCATAGATATAATTAAGCTTTTATTATATATATACACACTTAAAACAAATAGACCAAAGCTAAGCACAATTAAAAAAACGTTTTTGATTGCGAATATAATATGTGAAGTCTATATCATTTACAGCCTTAAATAAAAACAATTCTATTCAAAGTGTTAACAATTCTTCTATGTGAGAATAAATTATTTTAGTCTGTTAATAATTTCTTTCAACTGAGAATAAATAATTTCATAACAAGAAAAATTTAAATCAAAGCGAGATATTTCAAATATAAAGTGAAAATGTATCATATTTAAAAAACGTATAAGAAAAGACAAATAAAAAAGAAATTAAAATTTTTTACTAAACAAACAACTTAATTACTTTTAAAATCTCATATCTATAATACCATTTTGTCATTTGCTTCTTATTGTATTCTAGCGATACATATTAAACAAAACATCGAGTTTATTAATTCGATATTTTTCATAATATAGCTTTGAATACTCTTGTTCTTCGATCATTTATCACTTATTACTTTCATTTCTCCATTAAGAATTACCCGTAACTATCGTGATTAGTTATCTTAATAGTTTCCTTACTAACAAGCCAATATTTTAATTGATTTAACTTTGAATAATATGCCCCATAAAGCAATATCTCATTTCATAAGAATCTGAGTGCATTAACAACGCTTTCTATGTAATAATACAAGCTGTGTTGTTAACGGTAGTAATA
>SBJP01000319.1:0-17514 GCA_014805705.1 Cucumispora dikerogammari | reverse complement strand
CTCTGTAAAAAGCCTCAGCACTGTTGGTGCATCGGGGCTTGTTTCTTCTGTCACGAACATAAATAGACCAACACTACAGATCAAAGAGTGGCGGCTTTTGCCCCATGCCAATATAAGTTTTTTCGGCTAAAATTGGTTTTGGTCCCCCCCCCTCTTTTTTCGGTATGAAAATATAACCCATGTATACTAAAACAGAGCTCTATGAGATAGCTTAAAATAGTGTTCTTTGTTTAAAATTATTGCGAGAAATGGGACTTCTTCGAGATAAAAAAATGTGTAGAGTTTGTAAAAAGGGGATGGTTTAAAAAGAGAAAAATAAAACTAATGAGAGGGTTTGGCATTGTAAAGCATTTAAATGCTTGAAAAAAGAGGTTTCTATTAGATATGGGTCAATTTTTCATGACGTAGAAATTTCCTTGGAGAGAGTTTAAAAAATACTGTATGAGTGGAGTGTTAAACCCCCGATATACTAAATTAGGGCGCAATTTGGGGTCGATTACAGTGGTGTAAGGCGGGTTTTTGACATCGTTGATTGGGCTTTATTGAACATTGAAAACAAGAAGATTGGGGGACCGGGCTGTATCGTTGAAGTGGATAAAACCGCTGTAACAAAAAGAAAATATAATACTGGACGCTTGGTTCGCACTGCTTGGTGCGTGGGGAGAGTCTACCGTCAGCACAAAACCTTTTTTTTTCAAACTGACGACAATCAGGAACGCACTTGGTCTCGGCTCAATCCTTAAAAATAATGTGCACACGAGTTCTGTTCTTATCACAGACGAGTGGAAAGGGTTCAAAAACGTAAAAAAGGTTTTTTCTGGTCATAAGATCATTAAACATAAAAAACACTTCGTGTGTTCGTCCGGCTCAGCAGTACACACTCGGACAATCGAGTCTCTCTGGGGTAGCTAAAACGGTTTATAAAAAAACGTGGCAGTAACACGAAAGAAAACCTATCGGCCTTAATTACCGAATGAAAATTTCGGAAAACGAAAAAGATCATTTTACGGAAATAAGAACACTTTTTCGTTTATAATTAGCTTTTAATAAACGTTTTTTGATCAACTTTTTTATTTTTTGAGCGAAAAAAAAAGGGGGGGGGGCTCAAACCAATTTTAGTCAATTTTTTTTCATAAACAAACTTTTACTTGCACAAGATAGAACTCAGATTCGAAAAACAACGAAATAAAAAAATACACTCGAATGTTACAGGGTTTCTCACTTAAAAAAATCATCGTCAATAAAAAAAAGAATCGTATTAAATAATAAAAACATCGTCACAAGTTAAAAAAACATCGATCCAAATAAAAATGTCTCTGTGCGTGTTAAAAAAGCATGTCTCAAATAAAAAAATCGTCGCTCGTAATAAAAAAATCATCATCTTCTCAGCTAAAAAAAATCAATGCCCCAAATAAAAAAATTAATATTATAAATAAAAAAAAACAACGCCGAAACAAGTCAGATAAAAAAAATAAACATATAGAATAATATAAAGTTTAATAAAAAACAATAAATATGTCAAAGCAAAAAAATTTGTTTGCATTTGTCTGTTATCAATATAAGTCCTCTTTCCGCTAAGCCTTGACAATAAATAAACGAACGTAATCGTAATAATATTGAAAACATAAAATGAAAGATTATAACTACTGGATAATGCTGTAGTATATAGTTCCTCTGTCGTTGGGCGGATATTAGTCTTAATATCATTTTTTCACCTTGAAAATACTTCTTCGATTGAATTTAACTGAGAACTATATAGCAGTAGAAACTTTATCGTATGCACATTTGCTTTAATTATCTCTCTAAGTGAAGCAGATTTGTGTATTGGACAGTTGTTCATAATTAATATACAATTAAACATATTTAAATTATTTAATGTAACAAGCAAGTCTCTTAAAAATTCTCCATATCTTTCAGTATTATAAGCACAATAGATTGTTTTAAAGTAAAGTAGTCGATTTTTAATCATAGCAGCACAGGTTGAAAAGTTTCTACTCCTAACAGCTATAATAATTTTGATGGGAGACGTTCTAGTTAAACTTCTACGTAGTATCTTCGACTTAGAACAAAAAATTCAAAATTCAGCGATCAAATAATTTTATTTTCGTCGGCTAAAATCATATCCTGTGCATAAAGATGTCTGAATTCAATGTTTCTTGCTGTATTCCGGGCGGGGGGCGCGCAGACTTGCTCTTTTAAAAATGTAGCTGAAGTCGCAAGTGTTCTTTGAATAAAACTCATAGAGACACTGACATTGAAATTTTCGAACGTTTTTTGTTTCATCATTTTTAATGTCACTAAAACGTCATCTAAAATTAGCTGATCGATAAATGTTTTTTTTCTGTATTCGTTTTTTTTTTGACTGTCTTTTTATGTTTTTCTTTGCTGTCATTATATCAGTTAATTTATATGTTCTTATTATATTTGCGATGCTTTATAAGGCGTCAACCTCAGCAGCTATTGCGACTATAGATTTTTCGTTTGTGTACTTGTTGCAAATTTGGGTGCGGTTTGAATCACCAACCTGTTTTTTTGGTAGATTTGTATCAGACACATTTTAAAGTTGCTTCTATTTTTAAAACAGATATTAAAATATTTATATAAAAACTCTTTTTTTATTTAATTTAATTTTTTTTTTTTATTTATTATATTGATTTTTTATTTGGGGCATTGATTTTTTTCATATATTATATTATTTTTTTTATTTTGAACTATGTTTTTTTTATTTGGAATGAGCGTTTTTTTATTTGGAACGAAAATTTTTTTATTTGGAACAATGTTTTTTTAGTTGGGGCGATGATCTTTTAAGTGAGACGATGTTTTTTTTATTTCGAACGATAATTTTTTTATTTGAGAGGATGTTTTTTTTATTTGAGACGAAGATTTTTTTATAAGGGACGATAATTTTTTTACTTGAGACGATGTTTTTTTTAAGTGAAAAACCCTGTATCAGTGTCGTTTAAAAAACAACATTACCAGATCTTGTTGAAAGCCAGAATTCATACACATACACTTACAAAATATATAATTTAAATGCTTAAAAAAAACATTTGCATAAAAGATTTTTATTATTTAGAAAAACTTAATAACATAAGAGATTACCAAGCGACAAAAGAACGAAAATATTAAGTTTATTTTAATACAAACATTTTTCATTTAACAATAAAAATTTTGTATATCATATAATTTATCAAACACTAACTAAACATATTAATAAAATCGATAGAAGCGTTTTTAAGCAAAATGTTGACTAAAATCGGTATTGTTTTTTATATCAATGAATACTCGAAACATATTTTTTATTAAAGTTTTTCTGAAACTTTGAAATAAACTGAACGTTTTATTCTATCAGTGGAAGTGTCCGTAAAAAAAAACAAATATTCAAATATTTATACTATAAAATATAAGATTTTTTGATCAATATCATAATCTTTGCAATCAATATTATAAATTTTTCATCAATAACAAAATATTTGCATGCAACAACATAATCGTTGCAAGTAATATCATAATATTTGAAATTAATATCATAATTTTTTAACATATTTTTATAACCAAAATAACAGAGCAAAAACATTGAAACGACTTGAATAACATAGAAAAATATAATCGACTCCAAACATAACTTACAACGATTGGTATTCAAAAAAAAACCAATATAATTTCATAATTAAAAACGTTCACAGACGATAAAAATCGTTTTGATTAAAACATACAATTATAAAAAAAATTATATATACTCTTTGTTATAGAAAGAGTATACATAAAAATCGAATTGATTAGAGAATAATAATATAATATATGTTTTTACGATCTGATGACAAAAGTAAATTTTATTGAAGATGCAAAAAAAAAGACGACAGAGAACGGTGGAAACTAACTCAAATTAAAATGTTGTGCTCTTGATTGTAAAAAATATAAAACGAATAAATGACATTAATGATCTGCATATTTTGATTTCAGTATAAAAATATATATAAAATCTTTAAGTTAAATGTTATAAGAATAATGTATGCCGGGAGCAATAACAACCCATAATTTTGACAGAATCAGAAAAAACAGCAGTTCCGTCTACCCACATATTAACAACAACACGACGATCGTTTGAAATGAAGCCGCCGCCAGTTCTACCCAGGCTTTTCAACATCTTTTCTAGAAAACGAAATACCGCATATTATTACTCCACGAATCAAAATAAGTTTTCGATGGTGATAGTGCAAGAATAATCACAGAAAATGCTTCTGAAAAATCGGACAGGTTTATTGTTTCGATGTTGAGCATAAATTACTAGTCTGTACACAGTATCGTCAAAAAACATTTGAAACAAATCAGACATTGCCCAAAAAAAGAAGAATACACCGAAGGAATCTTTTTCTCTTCGATTAAACGCCGAACTTTTAGCATATCTGTCGGCTAAGAGTGTAGGAAACCTTTCAACGAGACAGTTATATGAGTAAGGACAGCTTTTAATCGTTTTGTTTTGTACTGTAGATAGAGAAGTTGATTAGTTTCTCTATACACTTAGACGTGTAACACTTGCCACATAAAGACGCATTTTTTTGGCTCGTTTGCTTTACGGTTACCGGCGTCTACGATTATTGAGTATTAGAGACAATTTGCGTCATAAAACATCATCTTTCTTAATTAAGTAAGTTTATTAGCCGTGGCCCAGTTTTCTTGCGGTAAGTTCGTTTGCGGCAAGTCGGCATACTTCTCAGATCAAACAGCAGAATTCAGAAACACTTTATTGATCGCTGTCATGTAAAAATATATATTGTTGAATCACATCATTCAAGAAAGATATGTGGGGACTTAAAGAGGTCAATTAAAGAAATAATTGAGACAAGCTCTTGACAGATATAGCCTCTCCAGTTTTCATAAAGAATAATCTCTTATTCACCACTACAGAGACATTGTCACAGATGAAGAGCCTGTAAAACATAATATTAAATGTATTTTCTTATACTCATCATTTTTGATCTTCAACGAAAATGTATTTTCTGTTTAGAAGAACAGTAACATTCGCACTATCTCAGCACCGAAGTGCATTGGAAAAAGCGCTTTAATATCGTTTTTTGAATTTTTCGTTGAAGTTGTGGATCATTTTACCGAAAAAATATTGGGACTTTTGCATAAGGGTAAGTTAAGACAAGAAAACATTTAATAAAACTTGTTAGCGCATATTTTTTATAATAATATTTATTTGTCAGAAAAGTTCATTGTGTTCTTCTGTTGTTACTTTTAGAACATTACGAATCTAATTATTCGTTTTACGTTCTTTACAGCCAGTGAGCTTAATATTTTAATTTAGAACAGTTTTCATTTTTATCTGATAACCTTTTATTGTATCTTCGATAAAATTTAGTTTTGTCAACAGATCGTAAAAATATTTATGTAATTTGAGTCTTTCATCAATATGGTTTTTTATTATACTTTTTATATAATAAAACGATATATAGTTTCTTCTATATTTGTGTGTTTTAATCGAAACAGTTTTTTATCTGTGGGCGTTTTTTTAATTTTAAAATTATGTTGTTTTTTTTGATGCTCTTTTGAATAACAAACGTCGTAACGTATTATTTAATGTTTCCTATATTTTCCTAGGCTATTCAAGTTGTTTCAATGTTTTTGGTTGTCTTGTTTTGATTATGTCAATATGTTGAAAAAATAAAATATTAACTGTAAAGTTTATAATATTGATCGCAATGATTATGATAATACTGCAATGCTTATGATGTTGAATGCAAAAACTGTAATATTGATCAGGAGTTATAATATTTATCGAAATAATTATAATATTGATTGCAGAGTTTATAATTTCGATCGGGTATTTTGATAATAAATGCAAGTATTATGTTATTGATCGAAAAAAAAACAATAAAACGACAATAAAAGTGATCTGCTTTTAAATAAAAGAAATTGCTTATTTTTCATTTATATAGCGTCGATAGCCGAAAACAACACATGAATCTTTTGCTTGTTTTTCAATGAAATTTTTTTTTCGTAAATTAATTGAGTATTTTTAATTGTGTTTTTGAAAACCATTTAAATATAAAGTATAGTTTACTAAACTATACTTTATAAGCTTAGCTGTGTAATTCCATATTATAGTCAGTAACATATATGTCTGTTTTTTATAAACGTTGATTTTTATTATTTGATTTATATATTATTTTTTAAGAGAATTAAAGGTTTGAAAAACAAAACAAAAAAATGTTTTGTTTTTTAAAATTTTAAGTTGAAAAAAAGTGTTTTATAATATCAAAAAGCAGACGAAAATTAGTACAATTTGCAAAGAAACAAAAAAATGAGAGAACAAAAAACCAACAGAGTGCAGCAAAAGATTCTCTAGTAGCCACGTGGCATAGTTTATAGTTGATTACATCAAAGGATTCACTTTTTGACGAAAAAAAAACAACGTAAATTTGCTTGAAAAACTAAATTTGTTCATGGTTTGTTGAAGATTATCTAATCGAATACACGATACTTGTAATCGACAGCAAAAAACAGTTTAAAACAATATAATCGAATAATAAAATTTTATTAAATATTAGAATTTCGAGTGATAAGAATTGTCATATTATCATTTGGTAAAATAAGCAAATCATTAAACAGAGAGTTTTCAGAGTTCAACAATCTACACTCGTGCTAGAGTTTTTTTCTTAAAAAAAGATGTTAATCTTTGAAAACTATACAAAAATGCAATTTGTCTTTAGAAAAAAAATGTTTTTGAGATTTTTTTATTTTAAACACTCGAATCAAAAGATTTTAAAAAAACATTTTTTTGAGTAATTATATAAATACAGAAATACACTGTTTTTAATATAATTTAGCACGGTTGCGTCTTTTCAAATAAAGCAGGCAGAAATAAATATCTTGTCTGCATTAACTCAATAACAACAAACAGAAGTTTTAATATAAGTAATTGAAAATTAAAGAATATTTAATTTTAAAAAAAGTTTTACAGTCATAAATAAACGATTTTCTTAACATGGTCAAAATAGTATTCGACAGAAGCTTACAAACTTTTTATCTATTTTTATATCGGGTTTGAGGCGCTTTTTGATTGATAAAACATGTCTCGTTTTTTAAAACAGGGTATAAAGTCGCCACACTGCTTTCATTTAAATTTCAGAAACTTCGCTGTTTTTTTTTGTGATTTTATAATTCTCCTTTTTTTCGGATAATAAGCTAACGAGCGGTGATGCTCAAATGTTTATTCTTTTTGCATGTTCTATTCACAAATTTTTTGGTTGATATATTTTCATAATAAATTTTATTTATAATAAAAAGACGTTTATATAAATAAAAAAAACGATACATTATATAAAGGACTTTCAATATAAAACAATTAGAATTTATAAATAATCGCTTGAAATAAAGATCTTGTATTTTTTTAACGTTCAATTGATTTGACTTAGTTTGGTCTGTGAAAGTTATATTAAAATTAAATAAAAAGAAGAAAACGATTTTCCACTAATGTATTTACTCAATACTTTAATTAAGGTTATTAATTTTTCGAAGATTAAAGAGTTCTTAAAAAGCGAAATAAGAAAGCGTTTTTGTAGGTAAACAGTGTTTTTTAATTCTTGTGTTCGTAAAGATTCAACTGCTCGTTTTTTGAAAACATAATTGTAAAGATCATATTTTTTCGAACTTCAGCGATTCGTTTTTGTGCAAAAAGAAATCGTTTTTTTTTAATATAATTATGATAATGTAGCAATGAGCTCAACGAAACATAATAAAAATATTAAAAAAAGTGGTTTGAACAGCTTTAAACAATCTTTTATGAGCGGTTATAAGATCAATAATCTCTCGAAAAACTATTAGGTTTGATAACTTCGGAAAGATGATGAAATAGCTCTCAATAAAAAAAAATCACAAAGACGACTGTGAGACAGACAGATGATCTGGCAGTATTTTCAAAGAAAGAAAACAATTTTTCAAAACCTTCCGTCAAAGCGAGAAATAATAAATCTCGAAATAACAGAGTCAAAAAGTCAAGTTAGACACTTTGTTAATAACTGATTGCTGTAAGTAAAAGCTATCTCTACTTGAAAACATAGAATATTTACATGAGAAAACAAACATTTAAAAAAATCCGTATAAACGAAAGACAAAACAATACACACACAAACACTGAAGAGCTCGTAGACATAACTTAAAAAATAAGACAAATTATGAGTAAAAATATCAAAAAAATGCTTTAAATTATACTAGAAAAACATACATTTTTTAGAAAAAAAAACTCTTTTAATGATACATTGCTTAAAATCTTTCGTCTGTCCTTATTTAAAAACCAGTACAACTAAAAAATTATTTAATTTTAATATAACATCAACTCACACTTCATGTAAAATTAAGCCTAACATTCTGTCACAAAAAAAATGATAAGCAAAATCTACACCACGACAAATACCGTCTAATTAATAAAACCATATACATAAAAAACTTGCATATTAACGTTTTTTTTAATTAATATATACTATACTAATTTTATATTTTTGATTTCTTCAATTTTTTTCTGAATTTAGGTGCTTTAAGCAGTGAGTGTGTAATGTAGATTTATATATACTGACTACGGTCGCTTAACCATTTTTATTATAGAGTAATCTAGCAAACTTGATTTGCGAAATTTTGATAAGAAGAGCATGAAAAAAAATGGAAGTTGTGTTAGAAATAAAAAAATTATAAAAAAGAGTATTGAGAAAACACATTTATAATTTAATATAACAAAAAAACAAATAACACAATACATTATAAAATTTTTTTCTGGCTTTAAAACGTCCGGACTCTCGTTTTGTTTCATTTATGCCCTCCAAAAAAGACGATTACTACTTCAACAAAGAAAAATCAACATAAAAGTAACAAGCTTCCCAAAGTAGTTTGTCAACTAACGTCTCAACAGTGTTTTATAAGGAAAGGTTTTTTTATTCTTAATTAAAAAAAAAGATTCATGATCAATTTTTACTTAATTTTTTCTTTTAATTAAACCATAATAGAAGATGCGTCAATTAATATTGTATTAGAGGGAGTGTATAAGTGGTAGTGTTTTATTTTTTTTATTATTTTGGTAAGATACCAAAACATATTTTAAAACTAAAAAAATGTTATGATATTTAACGCAGTTAGTTTTGTTTTTCTATTTCATTTATACATAGACGAAAACTCAGATTTACTTTTGATTGTGAACTCGCATTAAAAAATAAGAAAAAAAAACAATATGAAGTATTAAAAAACAGATTTTTTAAAAAAACTTTTTTTTTGTTTTCGTTAGTCTAGATTACTTTCTGTTATTTTACTTCGATCCTTTTTAATTAGTTTTATTTTTTTATATGTTTCGTACTAATTAGTTTAGTTAAGTTTTAGTTTGTTTACTTCCATTTCTCTCTGTTTCTTTGTTTTGTTTTGTTTTTCGTATCTTTTTGTTTTTCATTTTCGGGTATCTATTATTTTACTTTTTGAAAACAAAGCGGTTTTTCTATTTTTATTGACTACAATCTAGTTTTATAGTAAGTTAACCAATTTTTTTTCGAGTTCACGAAAAGAAAGTTTGATAGTTACTTGATCTAATTAAAAGACGATTCTACATATAACACCTAACTATGATAAAAACTTTTTTTTTGCACTATAGCTATTAAAACTCTTTGTATGTTTTTACAATTTCTTTATGTAAATAAATATCACATTTTTGAACTTATTCTTTCACATTCAATATAATAAGTAGTAATAAAACATTATAGTTAGATTTATTATATTTCAAGCAAAAACATATAAAATATAAGTTATAAAGTTTAAAAAACACATAACGTCTTTTTCAAAATGATAATTTTAAAACCCAGTGAATTTAGCCAATATATAGAAATAAGTTTTATTATAATAAATTTCGTGAACATTTTTTAAATTTTTTTTATATAATATTTTACTGCATCGTTTTTTTTCAATTTTGATTTTTGAAGATTCGATTGTAAAAAAAATTTAAATGAATCAAATGTTGACGATTATGCGTTTTCTTGACTTTTTTACTAAATTGAAACACGAACATGTTATTTATAGAGCTTCTCATTCAGTTCGTTTTTGTTGCAATCAACTTCGCACCATCGACTAAAAGCTACACAAAATTACATTAATAAATTTAATTAAAGAAATTAAAAACAATAAAGTCTGTTTAATAAAACTTTTTTTAAAAAAAAAATCTTGTTTTTGTAAACATTACGCATTAAAATTTTTCTTATTCAAGGGTTTGTTCAAATGCCGTAGCTTATTAAAATAAAGGATTTAATAGCTGTTTATGCAATTTCTGTAGTGGTTGAGCTTATTGTTTCATGTAGCTCTTGTTTGGTTTTGCACTCAGCTCTTATAACTGAGTTTTTTCAAACAACAAAAACAATTTTTTTAGAATTAAAAAAACAAAATAATAGAGAGAAGCTACATTAAACTCAGTTTTATGTTTCAATGATACTTGTATAATGCTGAATCCTTCAGTTATCTAAAATAAATACAGAATTAAATATTTTCTTCTGCAAACATATTGTATTCAACTCAATTAAAGACTCTTGAAAGACTTTTCTTAGGATGCAGCGCTTTGTATAGTTGATACAAAACACCTGTTTTAGACAAGGCTGCTAAAACATAATCATTTCTACTTGTAGCATTTGGTTCGTATGTATTCGATGCCCGCCTTCGCAATGCGCGACTTTTTTTTAAAACGAAACAAGCTTAAAAATTCCGTCATCTAAGAAACGGGTTTTCTAGTTGTTTTTTATCTTGCGTTCTATATTTTGTGCATATACATATTTTTTATTTAAATTTGCTTATTATTCTTTAAGATTAGAGACAAAACTGTTTTTTTATTGTTTAATGAAGCACTAAAATAACTATATCTACTGTACTCGTAAAGAAATTGATATCAAACGCTGCAAGATTTTTTTTCTTTTATATCTCTATGAGTTAAAGTTGGTGCTTGATTAGTCCGGTTTATAATAATACTTTTCAGATCAAAGTCTAAATTAGACTTGTAAAACTTATCGCGCACTAAAGCATGTACTGCCTCATCTTCAGAAATCTTTTTATAATTGATCGAACACTCACTTTTGCAACCGATAGGGTTAATAAAAAATGGTTGTTTGACTCTTCACGACCATAGTTAAATCAAATATCTTGTCGCATTGCGTAAGAAAATTTTCCATATCTGTTGGGGTTGATCTGTTGCGTTCCTGTAGAGTATTTCTCGAGATTTGATTATCCGTAGTTTCGTAATATGTTGTGGATATTGCTGTAGTTTCAAAATCGAGAATGAAAAAACCGGATATATATTCTCGCTCAAATGTGTTAATTCATGTGCATTAAAGTTAGTTGTTTTTTTACGGGTGACATGTCCATTACTTTATCACCATGTGAGCGTGTTAGTTGTGTATTTATTCTTTTATTGTTGTTGTTTTTGGAAAACAGGGCTTTATATTTTTTAATTTTGAATTTAAGTACAAACGATTAACTATATCAAGTATGAAACTAATTGATACAAGTGCGAACCAGCTTAATTGCAATAACTTCGAACTGAATTGATTGCAACAACGGAACTAGATTGAGAAACCTTATATAAAACATATCAGTTATAAATATATTACAATCTAAATGACTTTTAATATTGTTTTTTGTATAACTTTTTTTAAAAAAATTCAAAATGATTATTGCTATACGAGATCAGACTTAAAAAAACAAATTAATAAGTTTGATTGTGTCGAAATTTTATTCCTTTTGACATCAAGTCCAGAAATACATTTTTTTTTGATTTCAAGTTCAAAATTTCACCCTTTTGAAGTTTTTTCAGAAAATCCACTCTTTTGACACAAGATAACATGCTTTTTGTTTTTGAAATAAGTTCTAATTTCTGAAGGTTTTGACAAGAAATTTAAAATTTTGCCTCGCTTTTGCGTAAAATCAAAATTTAAAATATTCTGACAGATGTCCAATATATACGGTTTCGAAACACACGAGTATTTTAATATGCTTTGGTATTAAAGTACGAAGTCTTCTTTTGAAAAGAAAACTTTGATTTTATTTTTTGTATTAATCTACGCTCTTCGTACATGAGAAAATCTACAATCATCATCGATTCGTTTCTTGTGTTTTTTTTCTTTTGTTATTCTCTCTAAAGGTTTTTTTATCATATATAAGTAGCTCTCCCTTTAACACTTAACCCGATCATGTAAGCTTGTTGTTTCAAATCAACTTTATATAGCAATGCCAAATAATACATTGAATGAATATTTTTTCAAGCAGTTCAATAGAAAAAAACATAAAAAGATGAAAAATTAGTAAAAATATTAAAAAATAAAAAACCATAGAAAACAAAAAATACAAAAATTAGTAAAAATATAGTATACAAAAAACTATAAAAAACATAAAAATTTGAAAATTAAAAAAAAATTATAAAAAATTAAAACATAGCATAAAAAATATGTGACCATAAATGAAATGAAACATAAAATATCAGAGTATACTAAACCCATTTCGTGTGGGATTCGATGATGGAGCAAGTTTCTGAGTGCAAATAAAGTTTATATTGAATAGGTTGAACATTGTAATAAAGCAACTACAAAAGAGAATACAATAAATTTTTGAGATTGCTAATAAAACGAACAGCTACTGACACTATAATTATAAAGCATAGGCAAAATTTTTTTCTGCTATTTTCTCAACAGTTTTACTTTCTGTAATTGAAATTGTTTTGAATTACGCAGGACAGCAGTCAGCAAGCAATATTTACTCGTGATGCGTTGTCGCAAAAAACACTGTAATAATAGTACATAAATACTTAGAAATGCGCAATTAAACATTAGATTTTGTAAAAGAAAAGCTGGGCTAAAATTCTTGCGTTCTTCAAATCGTCTAAACTATCTCAACTCTTCTGTTAGACGCTTATAAAAATAAACATGAATACAAAACAATCTCTCGGCGCATACTTAAACATATAGGCAGTTTAAAAAAAAACCTGTGCAGGGTTTGTCTCTAGCAGGCAGGGATCTTCGTTTGTTTCTATAAAACGACGACAGGTGACAGTCGGTTCCGTAATATTAAGCAGATAAACACAAGTTATATATTTCGCAAGTGCAGTTTTTGCTACTATAAGACTGTAACGCACAAGGACGAGTTTGTTAATATGATAACAGAGATTCAACTCATGCTCCAAAGTTTTTTCAGAAAGGCCTTAGACTAGAATTTTAACGAAGAATAGAGGTTAGAAACTAAAATTCGCATGTTTTTATATAAATTTTTTGTTTTTACTGAAACAATGAGAATAAATATTTCGATGCAATTTTAGGTTCAATGAAAGTCATAAGTATTTCCGAAAAACCTTTTTTAATTAACAAAGTTTTATATTTTCTCTTGTCGTATTTGCTTTTTCGATTTTTATTCTTTAATTTAACGAAAATTGTAATCTATATATTTCGTTATTATCACAACTCTTCTCCGATCACTATAAAAACGCAAATTTGTAGTTTAGAATGATAACTCCATTTTTCTAAACTTCGTTTTTATATTTAAACATTCTTTGTATTAAAATATAGTTTTTTTTTTCTCTTTTCAGCTTCAAGCCCATAGGGTTATCGATTTTTTGTATTGGATGCAAAACTTTCTTATTTTTCGTAGCTAGCCAAAAATTTCCTTCATTCGATATTAATTTCAACTCAACAATTCATTTTCTTTTTGCATCAAGGCTAAAATTTTTTTCTATTTTGACATCAAGTTTAATATTTTTTTTTGATGTGAACTGAAAAGACTAACAAACTGAACTTTTTTTTAAACAAAAGATCGAAAAACAGAGCCGGAGAAATCGAGTAAATTTGTTTCACACAAAAAACGCCTTTCATGTTTTTTACTTTTTCACTCGGCTTTTTAGCTAACTCTCCCCCGCTCACGCTGATTCTCAAAAACATTTTTTTATAGTTTCTTTATAAAAAAGCAAAAAAAAATTTTTGCGCACATACACACTGTAGCGTTAATGGTTAAAAAATTCTTTATGTAGAATAGTATAACAACAAAGATATTTTTAGCAATTTTCTAAAAATTTTGTATTAAAAAAAAAGAGTATAGTGTAAGTTCTTTCTAAAAACAATTAAATATCATATCCACACTGCAAAAAAGAGAATATGCAAAATAAATAAGTCGAAAAATAATTATTTTTTTGTGTTTTTAAATATCGATATATATTAAGAATAACATGTTAAGTTTTATCAGAGAAGTCGATAATATTTTAAAAAACGACATTATAAAATTAAGATCGTTTTTTGCTTTTTTTGTAAAATATAAGCTTAATTTTGTAATATATAAAAAAACTTTCTGTTTCGTGGTTATATGAGATATAGACTCAGTTTTGCGAATATATAAAATATTGACCTGATTTATATAACGATAAATAACAAAGCTCAATAAAAATAAATAATAAAATACTACATAATTTTAAATAAAGAAAATTTTTGTATATTATATTGTTTACCTGCGTTTCTCTTTTATATGTTCACAATAATAAGTATCATCTTAATTATTGTTACACGCCAGAAACCTCCACTCACCTCCCCACTTTTTAAAGAAATAACTATATTAAATAAATAAAAAAAAAGAGCGTCTACCCGGTATCGAGCAGCCCTTCTATAGATTACTACTATATAAGATAACAGCTCAGCTACGAGGCTATAATGTTACTATATATAATCTACAAATAACGAAACGAACGAAACGAACGAACGAACGGAAAAAAAACGAAACGAACGAACGAAACGAAACGAAAAAATAAATATTAGTAAAGTTATATTAAAAATACTATAATAAATAAAATTATAGTGGGGGGGGGGGGTGTAGCGTTAGAATTTGTGATCGTAAGAATTTGTGATAAGATATTATAGTGGAAATGTGTTTTCTATTGATTTTTGTTTAAGCAGCCTCGCGTTAGAATTTGTGATAAACTATTTTTAATAGAAAAAGTCAAATGTTCATTTAAAATAGTTTATCACAAATTCTTACGAAACTGCCGTAAGAATTTGTGATAAACTATTTTAAATAGAAAATATCAAATGTTCATTTAAATTAGTTTATAACAAATTCTTACGGCAGTTTCGTAAGAATTTGTGATAAACTATTTTTAATAGCAAATATCAAATGTTCATTTAAAATAGTTTATCACAAATTCTTACGCGATGCCGCTTTAAAAAACACAAAAACACGCCGTTTTGTTTGGTAGTTTCGTTGCTTATTGACTTTAATAGCAATATTAACTCCATTCTTGTGAATACATCGAAAATGTTTGTAGATGTGTGTTTTTTCAAGTTGTATGCTTTGTTTTCTTTATTTTCGGCTTTGACAAATAGTGTAACTTACGCGTTTCTTCTTACATAAGACAAGAGAAATAAGATCTAAACATAAGTGTTTAGTTTTGAATAACATAGTGTTTTTCAGAAATTTTTTCCATCCGATATCTTTTTCTAAATTTATTCGGTTTTTATATTTGATGTCGAATTAATAGGTTGGACAACTGTAAGGTATTAAAGACTACATATTTTTTTGTCAAAATTTATAAAAAACATTAAAATAAATGATTTTTTTAATCAATTTTTAATAAAAGAGTTTTGTGTACCCTTTTTTCACCGATTATGTTCCCCTCGTTATATATCAAAGCACACCCGTTGTTCAATAAGGCTATTATAAAAGTTCCCTCATGATAGTAACTTTCGAGAACATGAGCTCTCTTTTTAAACTTTGGGTTAAAATCGCGTGCTAAAAGCACTCTATCACCTATGTTTAAGGCTGTCGTGTTAATTCTTTCATTATACTCTCGTCGACAACTTTCGACATATTTGGCAAAGTGATTAGTTATTTGTCGTATTTTAAAGAAATTATCGGGATTATTCCAGTTGGGGTTTATTGTGTCGAATTCCTTAAAAAGTACAAACGGTGAAAGGTCCATTGCTTTATGTTTAACGGTGTTGTACTGATAAACAATATTGTCTAATATAGACACCCAATTCCTATTTTGAGGGCTTAAAAACTTTCTTATGCGCGAATTCGGAGTTCTATTGAATCGTTCAATTTGACACCGTGACTGGGGATGATATGGGGCCCCGTGTATAATTCGTGCACCCTTTTTTTGCTCAATGTATTCTTGTACCTTATTAGAAGTGAACTCTCATCATTATCTAAATGGAAAATTCTCCAAGTATCCTCTCTGTGATGTAAATGGCGCAGATTTTTCAAAAACTTTGCTGAGCTCTTCCTTGTAGAAGGGTAGCACCAAGAAAATTTAGAAAAACTGTCTATCATAGTAAAAACGTACTTGATCCCGTTATTCAAATCTGCATGTTCTGATAAATCTATTGTATCTACAATCAGACGCACACGTACAAAATTCGAAACATAGGGACAAGTGGCAATGTTTGTGTTCATACGAGTTTTCTCTTACACAACAAACATGAATCTACATAAGCAAATATGCGTTCAACGCCAATGCCGACATATTTTTTATAAATCTCCGTACGTAAAATGTTTCTCCCCAGATGTCCGGGTAGATGATAATGATCACAAACATCCTCTATTATATTTCGTTCAAAATCACAAATGTAGATGTATTTCTTCTCGTTTATAGTATAGTTTAAGATATCATACTCAAATGAAAACCCCCCAGCTTTCCTCTTAAAACAATATTTCTCTTTCGCATTAAGTTCATTGGATGTAACACCCGTGAGTAGAAACACGATCAATTTCAGTCTATTCTCTTCTGTATTTATTTTTGGAACTTTAGACATGCATCTATTTTCGTATTTCTAGAAAATGATTTTCTCACCGCCAAAAATAAAGAAAACAAAACATACAACTTGAAAAAACACACATCTACAAACATTTTCGATGTATTCACAAGAATGGAGTTAATATTGCTATTAAAGTCAATCAACAACGAAACTACCAAACAAAACGGCGTGTTTTCGTGTTTTTTCAAGCAGCAACGCGTAAGAATTTGTGATAAACTATTTTAAATGAACATTTGACTTTTTCTATTAAAAATAGTTTACCACAAATTCTCACGCGAGACTGCTTAAACAAAAACTATATAAAAATAAATTTTCACTATAATGGCTTATCACAGATTCTAACGCTATATAATTATATACTATATTTATATTTTTACGATCATTATTTACATTTAATAAATGTAACTCATAAAATAATAAAAAAAGTTTCATTAAATTTAAATATAAAGCTAAAAAATAAATATTTAAACTTTTTATATATGTATTATATGAACTGAAACTATTAATTTTAGTCTTTATATTGTATGTAATGTTATTATGCTTTTATATGTGACAAGCGTTTCGTTTATAAAACGTGAAACTTATCTGAAAAAATTTTTTTATAGTCGTCTTGTTTTTTTGTTAAAAAAATTACATTCTAATATGTGTTTGAACATCAAAAACACATTTTTTGAAACTAATAATTATACTAACATATGTTTTATTTCGTGAA
>SBJP01000318.1:0-17575 GCA_014805705.1 Cucumispora dikerogammari | reverse complement strand
ACAACTTAGAATCATTATAAAAGTATCTATGTATAACTTTTGCTTTAAATGTTTCTTATCTTATACTGTGCTCTTTACCAACTATTTAATTTAAGTGAATTACTCCTGTACAAATATATATTACAGACAATTAAAATCTTAGAAACGGTTAGAGTATAAAATTATAACTCATTCTTTATAGGATTTAGTCTATATATGTTTTAAATTTATACTTTCTTGTAATTCACACACTCCTTCGTGAATGCATAAATTTTTGTTTGAGCTATATAGAAGATTAAAGTTGTTGTTTAAATATAATATTCTTTTTTTGTAGAAGCTGCTATATCTTCTTTTCAGATGTAGTTGCATTATGTAATCTTTCAAGCTTAAATTAGTGGTAATCTGCGCAAGTCTTTTGTAGTCTATAATTATCTGAAAAAAAGGTAGCTCAAAATTAGATATTTTAGATGTGTCCCAATACATTTTTATTTCTAGTAGCACACATATTTCCATATATACGACTATTGCAATGTAGTTTTTTTTTCAAATTTACTATTATTAAACTTTTTTCATATATCACAGATGTGTGTTTTGCTTTTTAATTGATTCTTTGACAGTTCTTTTGTTTACTTGTTTGCTCACATATTCGAAAAAAGATATTTGTAAAAATACAAAATGATGTATGAATTAGCTGTCAATTTTCTCTTTAGTTGCAAAGTGAATATAAAAGATGACTTTTGTGTTTTATTTGTTGAACCAAATAAAGTATAAGATCACATAGTATTAATTTAGTTTTCAATGTTTTTCGTTTTTTGGGTTACAAAAAAAAACAACAGCGTCAATGGTATATAAAATGTCATATATATATCCACAGTTAGAGCTGTTAATAAAACCAAAATTGATTGTTTTCAAATATTTTATAAAAAGAAAAATGTTTTTTTTATCGTTTTTTAAATGAGTTTTTTTGTTTAGTTTTTTCTTTGATATTTTGCTCTGATTTAAATAAATAGACGCCCAGTTTTTTTCTTTGTTTTTTTCCTGTTGTTTTAAACAGAAATTTATTTTAGTTTTTTTTGTTTTCTTGGTGTCTTGTTTAAAAAAAGGAATTATAAAATATAGAATAAAAAAAGCGTTTAATATAAAATATAGAACTTTTTTTTGAAAAATATAAAAAATAGAACTTTTTTTTTGGTAAATATAAAATATAAAACTTTTTATTGGTAAATATAAAATATAAAACTTTTTTTTGGTAAATATAAAATATAGTAAAAATTTTTTAATTTTCAGTAATTGATCTAAACCGTTTTACTCTTAATATAGCTTCATTCAACTTTTCAAGAAATTATGTTAAATCTCCCGCTGAACAGAGAAGTAGAGGTAGACTAAGAATATCTAGATTTAGATCAAATACTGAAAATTAAAAATCTTTTTCTATATTTTATATTTACCAAAAAAAAGTTCTATATTTTATATTTACTAAAAAAAGTTCTATATTTTATATTTACCAGAAAAAAGTTCTATATTTTATATTTACCAAAAAAAAGTTCTATTTTTTATATTTACTAAAAAAAAAGTTCTATTTTTTATATTTACCAAAAAAAAGTTCTATTTTTTATATTTACCAAAAAAAAAGTTCTATTTTTTATATTTACCAAAAAAAAGTTCTATTTTTTATGTTTTCCCATAGAAATATTTTACGAAGGAATAAATTTATAAAAATTTTACATAAAAAAAAGAAAATTTTACATAAAAAAAAAGAAGTATTTTTATCAAATATAAATATTTTATATAAAAAAAATTCATCAAAAAAAAAACCCCATACCCTAAGAGTTAACAATTACATTTTGTTTATTTCGGTTATTGAAGTATTTATTTGCTAATTTTTGAACAACTAAATTCCAATTTTTTGTATTTCACGTCGATGTGTAAAACAATCTTCGTTCTTCTAAGAATTTTATCACCAGTGATATAAACAGAATATTTTGTTTTGCAAGGTCTCGATAACAATGTTCATTCTTTAAGCTTAAACAAAAACCTAAATATTTACGTAAAAAAAAAAGCAAACGTTAAATATTCAAATATATCATACAACTTTGTTCAAAGAAAAAATTCATAATTTCTTGATCAACCAAGTTAATAAACAAGTCTAATCACCAACAGTTAACTCATAAAATACTTCATCAAAAACAATTTTTTTATAATGTAAGAGAAATGATTTCAAATGCAAAAGTTGCTTTGCAGAGAGTGGGAATCTAAAAGTTATATCAATAAAAATGTATATTTAAATGCAGTTGTTAAAGCTTTATAAATTCAAAAAACGTTGCGTTGATATAAAAAAAAAGTTTTTTTAAAAAAATTTTTATAGCGTATTTAGCGAAAAAGAAGCTCTTTTGAAACTCTTTGTTTTTTACCATTATTTATTTATATATTTATTCTTAGTGTTTTTTAAGATGATGTGCTCGTGATGATTATGCTGGAGTTAAATATCTCATTTTTCTTTTATATAACTTTCTAAAAAAATTTTAGTGTTTTTTAAAACTTCTCATTATAAAAAGTACAACTATCTCAATATTTAACGTTTATAACATTATAGAGATGCTAAAAGACAGTCATGTAGTGCTCTACAAAATAGAAGCTATTATATTTTTTAAAATGTTTTAAAAACCCGCCTGTTACTTATCAAGTTCTATTCGACACTTTTAATTTTTTTTCAAAGGCGTTTAGTTTTCATCAGTATTCTTAATATCTTTTGATAGCAATAAGATTTTTACGCTAAGTTTCATTTTCTTCTCTCTCTCTTTTTTTTCTTAATAAAAAAAGACACTCGTGGTAACAAGAAGAGAATTGGAGAGAAAATCGGTTCGGTGTTCCAAAAATTTTTGTATTTGGTAAACATTGGGTTACTACAGGGGCTAAGTTACTGTATAGGGAACAGGAAACATATAGTTTTGAAGACAGAAATTGTTTTTTATGTGCAGGTTTGAAGTTGTAGATCTCTGAAATGTGTGAAAAAGAGAAAACAATTCGTAAAAACCCCTCCTTGTCGGGCCAGAAACTTCTTTTAAAAAAAACGTTTCGCATTATCTACGAGTGGTTCGATAACACTAAAATTAAGGCCATAAAACGTGATTGTGGGGTAGCTTATGCCACGATTAATTCGTTTTTCAGTGTTGTTCAAAAAAAATTGAAGAATATAGAATTAAAAAAAATACGGGAAAGATAGTGCGTTATCGGGGTCGATGAGATCGCGGTTAAGAAGCTGAAATTAAAAAAGAGAAGATTAGTCTCAACACTGTGGTGTGTGGTGGTGTTTGTAGAACCCATAAAGAGTTCTTCTTCGAACTCACCTACTTGAGAAATAAAGAACCCCTCCACTCAATTCTGCTTAAACACACCCGGGCTAATTATGACGCCATCGCGAGCGGATTGAGGAAATATATAGGACTCAATTGGGTCTTCCACACCCATACCACCGTCTTTCATTAAAAAAATGTTGTGTATCATAAAAACAACTCTATTATCACTCAAAACATCGAATCGTTGTGGGGCTAGCTCAAAAGATGCGTAAAAAGTTACGGAACAAATTTGAGAAAAAATCTTAAAACCCTAATTTTAGAGTTTAAATTTAAAAGACTTTAAAAAGATGTTTTACAGAAATTCAAGAACACCTTAATCAACTAATACTCTTTTAATAAATTTATTTCTGCTATTAATTTTTTGTATTAAGAAAAAAAAGGAGAAGAGAAAATGAACTTTACTCGATTTTTATTTTTTATTAATTATCTTTTAATACTTTTTAAATTTGGGTTTGACAAAAGAACAAATTGAAGATATAAACACAAAACCACATAAATTTAAAGCACTGGAATAAGAGCTATAACAAAAAATTTTCTTATGTAAATATCAAGTAACAAATAGATTTAAAATTTTAGACGACTCGCTATTTTAGTCTTATAAAGAATGTATTAAGTGATAAAAAAGTGAAAAAGTCTTCTGTTGCGTTAGAATTTGTGATCGTTAGAATTTGTGTTAAGATATTATAGTGAAAATGTGTTTTCTATTATTTTTTAATTGGTGAGCTTCGCGTTAGAATTTGTGCTAAGTTATTTTTAAATGATTAATCTAATTTTACACTTAAAATAACTTAACACAAATTCTAACGGAAGCACTGTTAGAATTTGTGCTAAGTTATTTTTAAATGATTAATCTAAATTTAGCTTAAAATAACTTAGCACAAGTTCTAACAGTGCTTCCTTTAGAATTTGTGATCGTTAGAATTTGTGTTAAGATATTATAGTGAAAAACACTCCTCTACCCTTTCTTTAATTAGTGAGCTTTCGTTAGAATTTGTGTTAAGTTATTTTAAGTGTAAAATTAGATTAATCATTTAAAAATAACTTAGCACAAATTCTAACGCGAAGCTCACTAATTAAAGAAAGAGTAGAGGAGTGTTTTTCACTATAATATCTTAACACAAATTCTAACGATCACAAATTCTAACGCTACAGTCTTCTACATAGAAGAAAGACTTAAAACGAGTTATATATATGACTTTACAAAAATCAAAAAAAGTTTTTTTGAACAAAAACGTAAATACAAAGCTTCCCGTGAGACGTTTCGTATCCATCACATTTAATAACTATACTTTTCGGTTTTTTAAAAATTCACACAGCGTTTACATAGCCTCTCTTAAAACAGTTTTTGACTTTTTTAATCAGTAAAATAAAAATGTTCGTTGTCATATTTGTTCTATTGAAACTGTTAAAATATCTAATATAAGCAAATATTGGCCAAAAAATTAAGTACTTTTAACAAAGTTTTTTTTTTACACTCATTGTTTGAATATGATATTTTTACGCGTAGCATTAAAAATTTAAACTTTACCAGTATTGATAAAAGCGATACTCGTGATAAAAGAGTGAGCGTAGAAAAAGAATAATTGAGTATATAAAAATATCCTTCTGTTTTTTTTTTGTCTTTTGAGACCACTTACATAAACAAAATTGTGTGTAGGTATCAAGAGCAATATATTTTTATAATCTATATGTCGTCATGCACATAGAGGCAGTCAAAAAAAAACATATATACTAGCATACTCACAACACATCTTATTTAAAACGCTTAGTTTATATATTGTGTTTAAAAATATTATCAAGAAAAACAATAAATAAATCAATAATCGACTTAAAACACTTTTTTTCACACACTTTATATAAATAACTATTATTATATTTCTGAATTATATAAAAAATTGCAGCAAAATAAATTTTTCTGTTGTGCCGATATTCAAAAAAAAACAAATGTTCAAATAAATATTTAACATTGAAAAATATATAAACAAAAAGCGTTTTTATTTATTTTTTGAAATAAAATATTGTAAACACAGTGTGTTATAAAAAACTGTTTGATTTATAAATGTTTTTTTAAAACTGCATCGAAATGAATAAAAAAAAGTTATTATTTTCTCTTTCAACATAAAACACAATGAAGTCAAAATGAATTGTATATATATGTGGCGTGATAATAACGTTACCGTAATAATACGGTCTATAACATTATAATAGAAAATGTATTTTTTGACTAAAATTGATTAAGGAAACTGGCGTAATAATACGGTCTATAATAAAAACATGTTTTTTTCTATTATAATTTTGTGTTTTTATTATAGACCGTATTGTTACGCATGATAGGTGTAATAATGCGATCTATATTAAATCCATCTTTTTTCCATTATAATTTTGTGTTTTTATTATAGATCGTATTATTACGCCAGTTCCCTTAATCAATTTTAGTCAAAAAAATACATTTTCTATTATAAAGTTATAGACCGTATTATTACGATGACCATATTGTCACGCCACACACTGATGCTTTGTCTTAAGTCACCAGTATTTTTCTAAACATTTTTTTTATATCTGAGTTTAAATTATCTAGTCATTCTTTAAATATTAATAAGCTCATCAAAGTTTTTTTAGTGTGTCGATATGTGGGTTTAAAGCGTTAATGTTTCTATTACCAAACGATTCTAGCTTTCGAGATTTTCCGATGACTAGAGGGATTTTTTTCTCCTTTTTAAACTAACACAAAATAAAATTGTCAATCTTTCTTTTTTCAACTTTCCACTAGCTAAGATGTTCTTATCTAACGTAAATGTTGAACTATGATTTGATCTCCAAAACAAACCCGTTTCATCACAATTAAATACATTCGAAGACTGATATTGACGCAGTTTCTCTCCATATACGCGTTTAAATTTATTGATATTATCTTTATCTATCAAACCAGCTTCTCCCGATATTTTTTTTTTTAAATTATGCTGTTTTTTAAATTTTGGAAGCTACCCACCCGACCCAATATAGTTTTCGATTGTCAGCTATATGACTAGAAATAGCCTCTAGTCTGTTATATTAACAGAAGAAACAATTACATTTCTTCTTCTCTTATTCTGTATTCATTGATATAATATATTATCTATTTCAGCCGTTTTTGTTAATTTTATATTTCTTAAGTTCATGTTTGAAATATCCATCTGAGAATGAATTATAAGTTCATTTCGGTTTTAAAGATCTTGTTAATAATTCCAAGTAAACACCAAATTTCTTCGAAATAGATCGCTGACTTAGCTTTGGATTGTTTTTGCTAAAAACTGCAATTTTTCGCTTTAATGTTAAATCTATATCACAGTTTTTTTTTCTATCGCTGTTTTTTTTGTAACCATGGTAAGATGTTTTGTTCTCTCTTAAATCATTTTAACATATGCTCTGCTTTCTATTGTTTTTTATGAAACAATCGCGTTTTTTAGAAAGTTTTTTTTTACTGTTTTTTTTGAGTGTTCACATTAGAGAGCGGTCTTCGTCAAACTTAGTTTTTTTAGTGTTTACATTCACAGAAGAGAATGTATTTTAATATAGCTTCAACTACTAAAAAATCAGCTTTTTTAGTGTTCACATTAGAGAATGTTCACTGTATATCTATTTTAGACGAACATAAAATTATTATTATGACTCTGTTTTCAATCAAATTTAAAAAACCAACAAAATGTGTTTTTAGACAAATAAAAACATTTTATAGATATTTTTAGCTTTTTTTATTTTTTCGGCTCTCAATCTGTGTTTAATTAAGAAAAAACGTACTAAAAGCGTTTAGATAGATGTCGACTATAAAAAAATAAGAAAATATATAATGTCTTAGGCACAGGGATTGTGTTGTTTAAGGTGTATCGTGCTGATATTATGTGAATTTTTATATAGTAAACAGTTTATTGTTATTAGAGCTGCTAATTTCTTTTTTTTTGAAAAAAGTTATTTTTAATATAAAATTACTATAATGATATATTTTTTTATATTCTATCTAATGACCACGGCCAGAGTCCAAAAGATCAATTCATTATATACTTCTGAGTTCACACTGTCAACAACAGAAAAGTTGTTTTGTAATATTTGGCATAAAGAAGTCAACTCAACGGAAAACACATCATTGACAGCATCAAAGTTGTCAAAAACACCGGTCGGTGAAGAGTCGAGATTTTAAAAAAAACGAGGTCAGAGAACAGAGATTTTTTAAACCAAAGAAAAGCAAATTTGTGCTCAAGACAACAAAGGCGTTCGCTTCATGTGATATACCTTTTTTAAAATTGGTAACAGATATATAAAAAAGTTGTTTTATTATATGTAATTCCAACTATCATAAAGGGAATCTTTAATACAATATTTTATTAAAAAATATTGTTCATATATAGTAGATAAAGTAAGTCGTTTGCTCGAAAAACAGAAAAATTTCTTGGTCGTAGATGAATCGGGGATCAGCGAGACAGGGTTTTTTAATATCATGGCGAGATTAATATCGACCCTAAAACCAATTTTTTTTGTTAGAGACTGTTTTAATTAGAAGAAAGTGTAAATTACATAAAGTTTTTGAAAACATAATATATACTCTTATTTCTTAAACAATTTTGGCCAAAAATAACACTTAAAAATATAAGAAAAATGGAAGAAGATTTTTCTTTTTTTTGGTATTTTTTTAGCATAATTATGTAAAAAAAATTAATTATTAAAATTAAAATATACAAAACTCTATTTGAATTTTTTTTACTGATATATAAAACCTAAGATGTCCACTGTAGGACAAAATTAAGAAAAATGTAAAAATCTGAAATAAACTTTTATATTGAAAACATTAAACAGACTGTTTTTTATATATAAGCTTCAGTGAAAATCCAGAATAAGATATTTTCTATATAAAATATAAAATTATAATATAAATAATATTATACTCTTATTTCATATGTATGTGACGTGAAAATCTGGAATAAACTTTTTTATATAATAATGTTATTTTTTATATAGAAAATATCTTATTCCAGATTTTCACGCGAGGCTTCCTATATAAAGATAAAGAAAAAAAAAGAGTTTTCTATATAAAAGTTTATTCCAGATTTTTTTGATATTTTTATTTTCAAGCTAGCAGATCGTGAAAATAAGAATATGTTAAATTTATTAACAAAATGTTCAAAATTTATTATTCCAGATTTTCAACGAGACACTAATGCAGAAATTTTGTTTTTTAATATAAACGATAAAATAGAAATTTTTTTAATTTCAATTTTTAATCGAAGAGTTATGTATAGTAAAACCTGTATTATTTTTTTCATCTTTTTGCTTTACTAAAACAAATCTGTTAAACATTTCTAAAATTACAAAAACACCTTCTCTGTAAAAACTTTCGAGTACTCCCCCTCTGCGTCGTAACAGACGACCGAATTCATAGACAATTAATATTTTTTCCTCCACAGAAATGTTCTGTGCTGCCACCCTTTTATCATAGGCCTTTTTATAGACTAAGACGTATCTCGCGTAGTTAGCTCTTACTCGTTGAATATCGAAAAAGTTTCTTGGTATTGCCAAGTTGTATCAGAAGAATCATAACCTTTGAAGAGAACAAAAAGTGATAAATTAGTGGCTTTATGTTTTGTTTTATTATACTGAAAAACCATATCGTTCAGTATATCTACGTATCCACGATTATCAGTTCCGAGATATCTTCTTAGCTTGGTTTTAATAGTACGATTAAATCTTTCTATTTGTCTTGTGTTTGAGGTCTGTACGATGCTCCCTGTACACGCTTAGAGCTCGTGGAACGCGCAATTCATCTACTCTATTTGCTACAATCCCGTCTCCATTGTCAGAATGTAGTATTTTTCAAGAGCCCTCACTCAAATAAAGATGTTTCAAATAATTCAAAAAATTCTGACTCGTTTTTGCTTTTCACTAGATAACAGAAAGCGAATTCTGAGAAAGAGTCAAACATCGTAAAAATATACTTTATACCATCATTAAACTTTCGGTATTCTGAAAGATCGATTGTGCCAACAATCTACCTCTCTCGTCCAAAGTTTGAAATAATTGGGGTCAGGGATGTTGACTGTACATGAGCAGATTCTCTCTGGCAGTCAATACAATGATTTACATAATTATATATAAACTTTGTAGATGCACCAATATACTGTGTGCTTATAGCTTCTCTTGCGCATTTCTTTCAAGATGCCTAGGTAAGTGAATTAAATCACAAGCTTCTCTCATTCGTGCTGTTTGATGTTCACAAATGTAATTTTTTTTGTCACTGTTTTTTATTATCATCAACAGTCCATTTTCAAATACGAATGAACGAGCTTTTTTCTTGAATCTTAATCTTTCGATAGACGTCAATCCGAGAGGCACAGTGTTCAACATAAGAAAACTAATAATTCTGAGTTTCTCTATTTCATTTAATATTTTTGAAACTTTTGGCATGAGCGCTAAAATTTTGTTTTTTTCATTTTTTTTGATCCTCATAAAAATCTGAAATAATAGATTTTAAACATCTTGTTAATAAATTTAACATATCCTTATTTCCACGATTCGGTAGCGTGAAAATAAGAATAGCGAGAAAATCTGGAATAAACTTTTATATAGAAAACTTTTTTTATCTTTATATAAAAAACCTCACGTTAAAATTCGGGATAAGATATTTTCAATATAAAATATAACATATTCATATAAAAAAGTTTATTGCAGATTTTCACGACTATTGCATATGAAATAAGAGTATAATGTTATTATATTATAATTTTATGTTTTATATAGAAAATATCTTATTCCAGATTTCCACGCGAAACCTCTTATATAAGATAAAAAAAAAAGTGTTTTATATATAGAAATTTATTTCAAATTTTCACGCTACAGTACACTGGTTAAGTAGATTATAAAAACAGCTAATTATAAACACATATACATAAATACAATTAAAAACCAACTATCGAACAAAGATAACTTTAAAGAATTATTGTTACAAAATAAATATAAACAGCGTTCTGGGTTGAGATAAAAGTTTCATATGCTTATTTTAAAGACTGAACTGGATTTTCTATAGATTTTTAAAAAGAGAGGATATTGGTAACATATGATTATAATTGACGCTCATTTACTATTTTTTATTTTTTTAAAATTTCTTTTTTAGCTGAAAACTTAATAATATAGTTTCTGTATACATTTGGCGCAGAGTGGTTGAAAAAGTCTGCCCCGAATTGAGAACTTAACAACATTTTTTTTTTTCACAAGAATTCTTTGGTTTAAGTTATGTTCGTACTTAGAACTACACATCTTTCAATAATGACGATTTATCGTTTTTTGCGTACTAGTTTGATTCAACTTGTCTAAGAAATCAAAGTCATTTATACATAATATAGAAAGTCTTATTATGTCTGTAGTATTTGTTTTATAATTTTCACTGACGTAGAGTGCATGTTTTAATAATACCGTGATTGTTGGTTTTTGTTTATTGAGGGTCAAATTTGCACAGATTTGTGTAAAATGTGTAAAAAAAATACACAAATTTATGCAAAAAAAAATAAAAAAAAGCTTGCAAAAATTTGTGTAAAAAAAACATGCTCAAATTTATACAAAAGATGAAAAAAAGCTTGCACATTTTTGTGCAAAATGTGTAAAAAAGCCTAAAAAAATTATGCAAAAGATGTAAAAAAGTTTACACAGTTTTGTGCAAAAATGTGTAAAAAAGCTCGCACAAATTTGTGCAAAATATTGTTTAAAGGTTAAAGAGCAGAAAATATCAATAGAAAAAGTACTGTTAATTATTTCAAACAGTGTCTCTTATATAATAAAAACATTTGCCATCTCAAGAATATATATGTCAAAAAGAACCACATTAGCCATATCGTTCATTTATCTCACAGATGTGCTTTAAAAAAAAACAAACTATAAAAATGTTGATTTATTAATTAACTCGATGAAAGAAAGTACCGCTAAGAACCACACGAATAAAAATATTTTTAATAAAATAGGGTCAATTCCATAGTCAAAACCATTCAATGGAGCAGTTGATATTCGGAAGATTTATAACAGGCAAAGAATCTTTCGAAAATAAAAAAGTTAATTTTAAAAATCAAATCTGGGAGAATTCTGGCAAAAAAAGCTAAAATAGCGTTTCTCAATACATTTTTAGGCATCGAATTATTTAAAGTTGAAAAAAATTACGAAAATTTGATCTTTTTTACGAATAAATTAGAGAAGAGCTTGTTGACAAATACCTGTGTTCAGAATATATTAAATATGAACCTTGGAAGCGACCCTCATTTCATGAAGGCTTATTTCAAAACTAGATTAAAAAAACCGTTTTCTTCGTTATAGAAAAGAATCATCTCAACATATCGTCTGAAGATTATTTATATCCCTCAATTTGTTCACTGACATCAATATCTGTAAAAAGAAGTTTTTTAATGCTTTGAAGAACGTTAAAGGAGAAAGAGACTCTTTAAAATGAAGAACATTGAAGCTTACTTCGTGGCATATTATAACACAAAAGAGAAGTTTAATTCACTAGAAGCGACTTTTGAAAAACTTTCTTTTTTTTTAAAGAGTATTAAATTCTCTTTTTTGCTATATCTTTTTATTTTTTTGCTATATTTTCATTTTTTTTTGCTATAATATTGCTTTATTTAGACAACACCAAATATTTTAACTTGATTTATTCGATATAGTAATTACTGGTTGATATTCAACTATAAAAAAACTCTGCATGAGTGTCACTTGTGCAGAAAGACAAAAATTAACTGTTATTGAACTACTACTCGCCTAAAAACACATGACACAGCCCCACAATTAACTCTTTGTTTTAAATTTCTTGACTATCATATGAGTTAAAAAAATCCCATAAATCTGCTATTGACTATCATATGAGCCAAAAAAATCCCTAAATCTGCTATTGACTATCATATGAGTCAAAAAAATCCCATAAATCTGCTATTGACTATCATAAGAGTCAAAAATTAAAGCTTTTTTTGATATTGATCATATTAAGAGACAAAAAAAAATATAAATTGCATTAGTCCACAATGTTGTCAAAAACAAAACCACTATATAATCTGACCTAAAATGTGTCAAAAATGAAAATCCACTTTTGATACTAAGCTATAACATGTGTAAAAAAATGAAAATCTACCTTTATATTTTGACAAAGATACAATACAAAAAAGAAAACTAAATTTTAATTTAGAAGAATATGCACAAAAAATGTTAATCATATGTTTAAGCATCAAAAAAAAATCAAAATTTTGAGCTAAAAAAAATTATTTTATAAAAATGACAAAAAATCGAATCTGAAAAAAACTAACCTGAAAGCTGAAGCTAAAAAAAACGAACATGAAAAATCTAGTCTAAAAAAACGAAACTGAACGTTTTTTAAACATTGAATTAAAAAAATAAAACCTAAAAAACAGATTTTAAAAACCCAAACTAAAAAATTGACAATGCAAAAATGAAACTGAAGAAAAAAAACTTAAAAAACTTAATATAAAAATTCGAATTCAAATTATTAAATTTAAAAAACAGAGTTGTATCTCGACCCTGAAAATACGAATTCGAAAAAAAACCTAAAAAATTAATTATGAAAATTTAAACTTCAAAACAAACATAAAATCTAAACTTAAAAAATTGAAACTGTAATATCGAAAGAATAATTTTAGGGTCAATTTAAAGTCGAATTTTTCATGCTCGTTTTTTCCAGGTTTAATTTTTCAGAAACTATATTTGAAGTTTAATTTTTGCGTTTGGTCTTGCTGAATCTTTTTGTCAGTTAAATTTCGCAGTATTTTTGGATTCGTTTTTTTAAAATCAGTTTTTCAGCTTCGATTTTTCTGGTTCAGTTTTTTAGATTCGTTTTTTCAGGTTAATTTTATGAAGTACGAATTTTCATGTTCATTATTTTAAATTTAATTTTTTTGTTGAGTTTTTAAGTTAAGTTTTTCGAGTTCAGTTTTTCAAGTTAAATATTATAAAAATAAATTTCTAATTTCAATTTTTCAAGTTCGAATTTTCAGATATGTTTTTCAAGTTCAAATTTTCAGGTTCAAATTTCTCAGTTCAGTTTTTCAATTTAAAATTTTCTAGTTTAATATTCGAAAATCGAATTGCTAAGCTTAACTTTTTAAGTTCAGTTTTTTACGTTCAGTTTTTAAAATTTAAATTTTTAGAAACAAATTTTTCTTTTGTTTTTCAAGTTTGATTTCTTAGTAAAAAATTGATTTTGTGTCGAATTTGTTACTGTCCGTTTTTTAAATTCAGTAATATCTATTTGCTAAAATAAGAGTCAATAGATATAAGTTATCGAACAGAAATTTGCCAGTTATAAGTTATCCGAAGAAGAGTTGCTCAAGTATGAGTTAGCCTAATATGTTTTGACTAGAGATGCTTTGTTTAGGGATGAGTTGACACGTGACGAGTTAGTCAAATATGAGTTATCCCGGTAATGAGTGTGGGTAAAGAGTTAGCTAGGAATGAGTAATCTGGGATGCTTTACCGGAAAGAGTCTACAGAAATCGAATGTTTGTCTTCTATTACATACGCGTTTTTACTAACTTTTGGGAGTTTCTATAGAACAAGTAAAAAACTAGAGTTAATAATGTCAAAAAAAACAGCAGCGAAAGGTTAAAACATCGTTAATAAAAACATGCCAAGTTAAATTAACATATATTACAATGCTAAAATATCTAAAGCAAAAAAGATGAAATCACAAAAAAACAATTTTTTACATTAGTAAATACAATTTTATTATCTTAAATATCATTTTACTAAAAATAACTCTCATAAAAGAACACAGTTATGATATTTTGCGGCTTTTTTTTATATAGTAACTTTTTTGCTCTAAGCATGTATATGCTTGTAAAAAGTTTACATTATTTTAATAGCTTTTTACTGATTTTTTTTACAGAATTTTTTTAAGATAGCGATAAAAAGTAGTTTTCTACAATAAATTTTTTCTGTATTTTACAGTGTCGCAATTTACTTTATTATTTCCGACTCTAAAGCGACTCGTCTCCACTTTTTTATTTCGAAAAAAATAGAAATTTTATTAGTTCAATTTTAATTTATATTTTTTTAAATCGGAATATAAAACCAGAATTTTTGGCTTTGTTCTTCGATTTAAACTTCTGAAATTGAAAATTAATTTGATTTTTTAACCTAGAATTTTAATTTTAACTTTTGATTTTGAAAGATCTAAATTAAACTTCTGAACTTAAAAAATTTAATTTAACTTTTAAACCCAAGGGTTTCTTTCAGATCTTTGAATTTGAAAGACCTAAATTAAAATTTTGAATCTGAAATTTTCAATTTAACTTTTAAACTCAAAACTCTTATTTATGTTAGAGAATCTGAAAAGTTTAATTTAACTTTTCAAATTCAAAACTTTGATTTATTTTTTCAAGTTCAGTAGTTTATATTTTAGATGTGACGTCAAAAATTTTAGTTGAAATATTCAGATTTAAAAAAAAATATAAATTAAAATTGAACTAATAAATCTTCTTATTTTTTCAAATAATAAAAAGGTATAGCTGAGTCTACCAAATATCGTTGTTTCACATTTTTATAATATACTTGATTAAGATAAATGAAAATTTTATTCACTGTTCGCGCTTGATGAGACCCCTCAGTAGGCGGAATTTTGTATATTATTTAAACGAAAAGCGTTTTTAGTTTAATATTTGATATAAGAGGCAATGTAATTAAATTTACTATATATTTTAATTTTTGATCGATATTTAAGTAAACCAAGTTTTTTACATAAATCTTCTTCACGGTGTTTTACGTACAAAATTTTTCATATAAAATTAAGAAAACATATTAAAAACAATATAAAAACCTGACACATCTAGCGCTTATATTTAATATTTAACAAAAAACAAAATTCAGTTAAAAAATATAAAAAAAAACGAATGTGTAAAATCGTGATGACGGATATACGCATATTTAAAACAGCCTCAATCAAAAAAAAATTTTATTTTATTCTGTGTTGTTTTTAAAAATAAAAAAGTTAAAGTAAAAAAAATAAAAAATTTATGGCACAAAACATAAAAACTAAAACAAGATTATCTATTATTATAATATAGTATCGCTATTTATAAAACGAATATTTACAAAACAAGACGCTTTTACTCGTTATGAAATTATAACTTTTTATTTAAATATTCTCTATTTTTTCTATTGTTATATCACATCAACATTAATACAAAAAGTCACTTTGAATTTAATGAAAAAGGTTATAAGTAAGACAACTCTTTGAAACTTTTTTATTTTTTACAAATAATACAAAGTTTGTGCGTTTTAAGCCATTTTCACCTTGCGTTGTTTTCCAACTATTAAAATCTTCTATTTTGTCGAACTTGTTATTTACGATCATTTAGTTTAGTTACTTACATTAAAACCGAAACCATTGTTTTTAAAAAGAATACTCTAATAAAACGAAAATCACTTAAGAAGTATCTTTTTATGTTATTCTTTCGATCGTTTTTATTTTTTATATATTTTTAAAGTCATTACAAAAATTAACCATAAATAAAAAAAGTAAAAAATACATTTTGAAGTATTCAAACGAAAATGTTTTATAAACTGACCAGCAACATTTCTGTAACGTTTGTAATACAATTGCAAAACCAACAAGAAAACGACTGTTAAAAAACACAGTATTACAAAAAAAAGCTTGTGGCCTTGAAAGTTCGTTAAGCATATTAAATTTGTCATTTTTGAAGAGTCTCAAAGACAAATCTTACGACCTTTTAGTAAAAGAAATCAACTCAGCCGATATCTCATTCCAGAACACAATAAACGCAGCATTAAAAGCTTTCTTTATTTTTTAAAGTCTAATTTTTCGAGTGATTCTACAGTAAGAAAACATATGAAAGACACCGCTAGCAAAGAAAAAGTAAGTGATATTGAAAAAACTTTTTTTAACAAAGACTTTTATTTAATGACTGATGTATCTTTTATTCAAAACAAGAAAAAACTGTACTTTATCTCATTCTTCTGCTTTCAAAAGGATCATCTTTGTTGTGTATTTCACTGATAGTAGATCATAAATGAGATTCAAATCATTTTATTAAATAATTAACGTTACATTTAAAGCCACAAAGTTAAATTTACCAGCTTAAAAAAGATACTGGCTGGCGCAGCTTCTTATATAAAAAAAGCTCTTTTACACATAAAAATAAATCAGCGTTATGTTTTACACGTTACTTTCAAAGTCCATTTATTACACAATTGAGCGATTAAAGTAAAAAACTTTTTCGATGATGCTCTTAACAATCTAATTTCATTAATTAAAGCATAAACAATTAAAAATAAAACGATAGAAAGAGAATTTTCAAAAATTACACAGGTACCAGTTGTCATAGTCACACAGTGGGAAATTGGGTGGGAGTCTGTGTTTTTTAATTCAAACTCTTAAATGCCTGTAATTGCTGTAAAAACATTGATGGACAAAAACATTTTGATTACGAAAGCAAAGACGACTGTTTCAAAACTAAATATTGACAACGATTTTATCTATATCTATAAAGTTAAAATGCTTTTTTTTGAAAAATTAAGAAAATCGAAGAGACAAACTTTTCTATATTGAAAATACAGAATATAATTAAACACATTGTTCTTAATCCTTAAGGTTGAAAATGTGCTGTTTAAGACTATTTTGTAAACACAATGATATTAAACAGAACATTTTTGTAAACACAAATGGTCTAAAACAGCACATTTTTGTAAACACAAATGATATTAAACTGCACATTTATGTAAACACGAATGATCTCAAACAACACATTTTGTAAAATCAATATTTACGTCAACTGTCGATAGAATATAACTAAACGCATCATTTCAAAAAACACGAACATTGTTATCAAAACACAGAGAACTGATACTGAAAACCCAGAGCCGAAGTTGTTGAATCTAAAAAACCGAACCTGAAAAATCGAACTTGAAAATTTGAACTTGAAAAATCGAAACTGAAAATTCGAACCTGTAAAACCGAAAAAAAAACAAATTTGAAAAGCCGAATCTGAAAATTCAATCCTAAAAAATTGAAAATAAAAAACAGAGCCTAAAAAATCGAAACTGAAAAACTAAGCTACAAAGTTCAAATATGAAAGATAAAGTTGTTTTTTCAGGTTTGAATTTCGGCTAAATGCAGTTAGCCCCCCCCCACCCCCCCCCCCCCCCTCTTTCCCCCCTCTCACACACACCCTCCACCCACCGCCCCCGTCACCCGGCACGAGAAA
>SBJP01000317.1:0-17610 GCA_014805705.1 Cucumispora dikerogammari | reverse complement strand
ATTTGTAGATTATATATAGTAACATTATAGCCACGTAGCTGAGCTGTTATCTTATATAGTAGTAATCTATAGAAGGACTGCTCGATACCGGGCAGAGGCTCTTTTTTTATATTTATTTAATATAGTTATTTCTTTAAAGAGGGGGGGTGGGGGGAGGATCCTGGCGTGTAACAATTATTAAAAAAACAATTAAACAAAAACTAAAATCAAATATTAACTTGTTTTTTTTCTGTTATTCACTATTTTAAGCATACGTTTAAGCACCTTCGGTTTGAAAAATATATTAAAGAATACTCAAAGACGTTCTTTAAAAAAAAACAGTTGATTTAAGAACGAAACAAAAAGTTTAAACTGTGCTTTTTTACCTTGTATCGCAATAGTAGAGAAGCACGATCTGTGTTTGTTGTTACGTGTGTAATCAGATGTTCTTTATTTATTTTTATGTATATAAGGCTCATTAATTAACTTAAGCGTGAGAGTACAACTGATAGTTTCTATATTTTTATTTTGGAGAGAACGACGCTTTTTAATTTACAAAAATTCGCGCATGAAACTCTCAATAGGCTTATTGTTTGGGCGAACAGACATTATCAAGAAGACGTCTTGCCTCTTAAAAAAATTAATACAATCGTGCAAATGCCCCTCGAGAGAAATCTTAAGAAAAAAAAGACATTGAATTTATTCAAAAAAAAATTGGACCTTTAAAAATAAAATTTAAATAAGAATTAAAGAGTATAGTCGTCTATAGATTAACAAATAAAACAAATTTTTTTTTCTTTACTTTTATAAACCCCCGGCTATACATAGCTTCTTTGAGTTGAATTGGTTTTTCGAGGTCAATTTGTTCTTAATTAAACAGAGTGTTTATGAACCTGATAATGTTTTTAGGAGTATCACGAACGATTATCATCTCTAATACATTCCCCTGCTTCGCTGCCGGCTCTAGGCTTAAGTTGTTGCCTATGAAACACTGTCCAGTTTTTTATATCATACACGAGGTTTGTTATTGATTGCGAAATGTCTGTATAACGAAGATCAAAATACATTTTTACATATAATTTAAAAGTTCTGTTAAAGAAAAAAAGTTTATTTCAAAAAGAAGAAAGGCCTGTTTTACAAGAAAATAATAGTGAGTTGCCTTTCTAGATTCTATAAAAACAAAAGGTAAAACTTATATATTTTATGTATTGAAATATAGTAATGTTTTTTAAATGACCGATAATCTTAAACACTGTTTTTTCTTCTTACAAAGTAGTTAGAATGTAAATAGTAGAAAAACACTCTTTTATTAAAGATCAACGTCAACGTATTAAATGTAATCGCCTTTTTACAGAAATGATTAAGATATTGTCAAATGTTTTTTCTTACAATTTTTTTCTTTTCTAAACACTTTATTATAATCGCTTTTGTTTTTTATTCGACTAAAGCATATTAAATATGAGTCTTTTCTTCTAGAAAAATCGCGCGTACAATAAGAAGTCAATAAAACAGAGAGTATATGATTTTAAAAGAATTTCTATATTAAAAACTAACAACCTTAAATTTAATAATTTTTTCTCGTATATAAATATAATAAATGTGATAGTATCTGAACACCGAAACTAATTCTCATATGTGCTTTTTCGCTTTGTAAAATTTAAACATATCAGTGATGTTCTCTTTTTATCTCAGACTTGCTCTATGTTTTTTTATATCGTGTAAATGTGTATAGCATAGTCGCATTCATGGGTATTATCGCTATTCGTTCTTTGTTGTTCTTTAAAAGCCCCAGTAATGTTTTTATAATAGTGTGTGCATCGCATACGCCGTATTTCAAGGTTACACAGTCGTCGAACAATTTGTTTTTTTGAAAATTAGTGCTTTCGTTTGCGTTATTTTGTTCATAATCAAGTTCAACTGTTTGTTGACTATATACAGAACGCTTTGTATTTTAGTTTTTAATATATGTTTCTTTTCGTGATTCTTATATTTATCGTAAGAAAAATATGTAATTCATATAATAGATATTTGTCTTTTTTTTTGGCTTGTTTTTTTTTTCAAACTCTTTCATCATAAGTTTTTTATATTACAGAGGTTAAAGTTTTATTTACAAATGTTTGGTTTTGTTTATGTGTTTCTAAGTGATCTTTTACAGACTCAGATAATTATTTACCCAGGTGTCGCGTTTCCCTACTGGGCGCACAGTATTCAATGAGATATCTTGTATGTTGGTAGTTTTTAGAGGAAAAAGACCCTAATTTAATTAAAAAAAGTGTTTGGTATATTATTTCTTAGTTCTGGAGCATTTTCTTGAATATATTGTTTTTTTAACGTTGGGGAGACTTGCCGTAAAAACGTCTCAAAGCAAGTTTTCTCAGAGAACTTTCCTGATATTGTTTGATAGTTCTTGGTCATTTGTTGTATTAATTCTGAGTGTTAATCTTTTATGATTGAGTTTTTTTGTTTTTTTTTCATATGTTAAGATAACCTTTTTGCCAAATTTTTTTCGTTTTTGAACAAAGTTGTAAAGTAAAATGTGTTTTTTTAGTCATTAAAAATATAAATGTTGCTATTGACGCTGTTTTAAATGCGCAAGTGATTTACGGCTTCTATTTTAAGTATATGAACATTAGTCTAAGTATGCTCACAGTGTTGTGACGATACATTCGATATGTGAACTTTCGAAACTGGTTTCTCTGATTCTGTAGATTCTTTTTTTTAAGGTTTTTGTTATATGAAGTTTATCAAGTTTTTTTTGAGTGTTTTTAAAGTTTAACATTTCAAATCTTTAAAATAAAAGCTTTTTTCTCAGACCATGTTCTGTCTCTTCTTGTTTTTTATCTTTTATAACATAAATGAGCCTGCTAAAGATAAAAGAGCTTAAGCACGATATTACGAATATAAATACTTTGATTTTACTATAAAGGGATCATAGTATTCCCAAAAATACAATAAACGATCTCGTCGCAAAAAAAATATAGAGAAGTTAAAAAAATAACAATTTTCTTAAAAAAAAACTTTTCTTCAGACTCGCTCAAAAGCCAAAAATTCAAGAGCGCTTTCATATATACCACAATCTAATATAGTATCTTTGTTCTAATCTTTTATTTTTAGAAGATTTTCCCTGCACCAATAACTCTTAGGGTATTGGGGGTGTTTTTTGATGTTTTTTTTTTATTTTTTTATATAAAATATTTATTTATATTTGTTAAAAAATACTTCTTTTTTTATGTAAAATTTTTCTTTTTTCTTATGTAAAATTTTTCTTTTTTTCATGTATATTTTTTTATAAATTTATCCCCTTAGTAAAATATTTCTATAAATGCAAAAAAAAACAAAGATTTTTCTTAAGAATTTAATAGTAAACAAATGCAACAGTACAAAACAAATAATATTTAATAACATGGTTTTTTAATATTATATTTCGCCTATCTAAAATAAAAAGTCGTTTTTCGCTATAAAGCAAGATAAATAAAATATAACTGTCAAAAATATAGAAAAGTGATTGAAATGATTTGAAACCCACTATATCAGAACTCGCAGTATTATTTTTTTTATTTTTAAACAATTACTAATACGAATAACTGTTAAAAGTAATCAACCAATACACGACAACATCCTAAAAGATGATTTACTTAAATCACCATCTTTCTTCTACGTTTTAAGTGTTTTTGCTACAGAAAAAAGCTTTTAAAATTAAATATCTCGATTTAAACAAAGAAAAAGACCCGTAGTGAAACGTAATAGGAAAGAAGACAGTTTTTTAGATTCAGATGGAAATAATAAAGAGCTCACTTCTAGCTGGATCGCGGAACTGATATATTCATACCCAGTAGTTTAGAAGAGATAGAACATCCCGCAAAACTTACTAGTATACAAAACGCGGGGTGGGACAAGGCGAATAAAAATATAGCAACAGCTAGTTTCATAGAATACGACAACTCTAAGTTTCTTAAGTATCAGTTTCTTGAAGAACTAATGAATTGTTTTTTTGGAGACGATTTTATAAGTTTTATTTTAAATGAGATAAATAAGAGTATAAAAAAGGCCAAATTTTTAGATAGGAGCCTTGCTTATATTATTATCGGCGAATTTCAGACATTCATCGGTTTGGCGATATATATATGAAAATTGATTCATTACCAAATATAAAAAACTACTGGTATTGCCCCATGAACAAACGATTGATCTGAAGAGAAAACATGTCTACGAAAAAATGTCGTATCATAGATTTGTCTTTTGCAGAAGCCACATAAGAATTACAGAATTCGCTGAAGTAGATAATAAAACCGGCCTGATTGAAAAAAACTACGGGAGTTATTAATAAAATAAACAAGTTGCTTTATCTTTCAAGACCACCTGATAAAAAAATATGTATAGATGAGAGTACAATTGCTCATAGAAAAAGATTTGGGGGACTGGTCTTTAATAAGACAAAGCCTAAGAAATGAAGGATCAATATGTACGTAAATGCAAGTTCAGCCAACGGATACGTTCATCAGATTAAGCTTTATACAGGAAAAGGGTCAACGGTTTTAGAAGTGGTAGAAAACTTAACTTATAAATATCGGGGACACAATCATCTATTGTATACTGATAATTTTTATACTTTTCCAGAAATTATAATGAAGCTCAAAGCAGACAAAATTTTTATGAGTTGAACCTGCAGAAACAATAAGAAAAATTTACCCAAAACACTTTTTATTCAATCGACTAAGTTATTAAAAAAAAGCAGATACTAGCATTTAATAACGGGGACATAAATGGGGTACTATTTAACGACAGAAGAATGGTGTTGTTTTTGTCTTCTTTCCATTCTATCGATAATGCAGATTCCGTAAATTTCTGTACCTCTATAAATCACGAAAGAAATATGTTTTCTATATATAATTATACATCGACATTAAAAATGATTCATGATTACAACTGTAATATGAATGATGTTGATTTTTTTGATCAAAAGATGATTAACTACAATACAAATAGAAAATCTAATCGGCGGACCTTTAAACTGTCTCTTTTTCTCATAAACGTTTTTTTAAACAACTTATACATTTTGTATATAGATAAAAAGTTGAAGTATTGCAGGAGACTTGAGTTTGGACTTAAAATAAGCAAGTATATGTGTACAAAAGGGGAGACCAATAGCGACTTTAAAAAATTAACATTGATACTAAAAACGAAAAAACAAAAAAAACTGATGATCTGTACGAAAGTATTATTAGAAGAGAAGAAAAAAAGAAAAATTAACTTATTTCACCTGAGGAAGCTGAGACTTTTGAATATTGTGAAGATTTCCATGCAAAATCGACCACACTGACAAGATTAAGATGTAATAAATGTTACAAACTAGGACTTCCAACAAAAACCGACGATTATTGTAAGATATGCGAAGTATATCTGTGCAATAAAAAAAGATGTTGGGATAAATGGCACTTTAAGCAAACATAAACTGAAAACGATGTCAGTGTATCAAGTAATGAAGAAATATTTCAAGAGTAAAAATTGTTTTAACGGAATTTTTTTATAAACCATCTCGCGTTTTTGTAGAACTAGCCTATTACACACGTGTTTTAATCGGACCGCTTTTTTTATTCTAAACACTTAATCTATAATATATAACAACGCTATGCGTTGTCTTATTGTTTAAATTTTCTTGGATTAACGCAACTTCTCAGTTCAACAATGTGTGCGTACTTTTTTCTGCTTTTTTTTTGGGTCTTTGGTCAACGAAATACTGGCTTTTTTTCCAGCTATTTTAATATTGAACATATATGTCTCAAAATTTATTTTTGCTGTTTGGTATAAAACATATATGTCCCAAAATTTATTTTTGCTTTTTTATTTTGGCACATATATGTCCCATCCATACCCTAAGAGTTAAGTTGTTTTTCCTTTTGTTTTTTTAGACTATTTAAATTTCGGATAAACACGCACTTTGCTATATTTGGCTGTTTTTATAATATAGATAGCTAAATTACATTATTTGATTCAGAAACGAAAACACGTTACGCAGATAACACTTTTTTAAGTTGAATAAGAAGACAAAACAGCTTTTATATCAAAGAATATCGTTATTTGTCTCAAAAAACACTATAACTAAAATCACCAGAAAGAGTCAAATAAGTCAACATAAAAGATACGAACGCTTATTGATATTTGTTTTTTGACAAAAAAATTGATTTTTTAAATATATATATCAGTTTTTTAAAAGCAAAGCAGACATTATTATATTATAATAACGTTTTTTTTGACCCTGTTTTTACATCTTTTAAGTAAAATTCTGTGAAATATTTTAACTAATTTGTCTCTTTAAAGCCTTTAAAAAATTTAGAACAGACTTTTGATAAACTTCAAAAAAAGCCGCTTATTTTGTGTCGGTTTTAATTTTAAAATATAGTGTTCAATTATAACTTCAAAATAACTTATATATAGAGATTGACTTAAAAAACGAAATTTACATCTATCTGAAAATTTTTTATATAAGAAAAACAAACTAAAATTCAAAGTAAATTAATGTTTTTTAAACTAAATGTTGTTTATTATTAATCGAAATATACTCATGAGAAAAACTATTTACACGGATTCATTAGCAAAAAAAAACAGCCAAAACCCGTTCAGTAAGTACTAAGCAGCAGGAAGTATTATAAAACGCATTAGAAAAAGCACTGCTTATAAATTTCGAGTAGTTTTATGACGAATAAAAACAATAAAAAACTTAATATACAAGGATCTTTAAAAAAAAGAACAGAAAGTTAGTGTGACACTTATATCATCTCCACCCTTGTTCCTGCATCTTTCTTTCATCTCCCTACCCTTCGTATGAATACTTTTGTTTTTTTTTCATATAATTATCTTTTTATTAAATTCGTTTATTCGCTCGTTTTATTTTTGGTTCGAAGTTACAAAGAAACTAATATACGTGTTTACGCCGTTTTATAAAAAAAAAGAAAACTCTTTTTTTTTGTTTTTACTTAACTTTTTTTACATAATTAACTTATAGTGTAACTTTTTTAGTTAAAATTATATTGGGAGAAAGTATATAAGTTCTTTAAATTTACAAGTCATAAAACCAATCGACAATATATCACTAAGCTAATCAAATGAATAGTGTTTTAATTGCAATTCGTTTTTTCGCCCATAGGCGAAAAACGGGTTTTTCGGCAATTGAAAAACCGTTTTTTCGGCAAAAATGAAAATATAAATTAAATGTGGTTTTAATTAAGTTACCATTTATAAATGGAGTTTAGAGCTTTAAAAAAAATTCTTTCGTTGGTAGTTGTTATAATTATTGACAATTATTTGCAACTTTTCTTCTTTTTTTTAAATTTATCTCAGAGAAATCCACTTTACCCGATTTTATTCGGCTAAGAAAGAGTCTATACAATTCCTCCTCTTTCTGAATAACGCTGATAAACATTGCAATGTTCAGATGGGCGTGATTTATCTTAGAATTCAACGATTTATGCCATGTTTCGACAGAGTTTGTTGTACGTTGTATAGAGTTTATTGTTCTATTACAAACAGATTAAAGCTCTTTTTTAAATAGAGACAAAACATAAACTCCTATGTTATCTGTCTCTCCTATATATGTTTGTTGGAAATAAGTAATGAACTGGTTTATTTGTTCGTTCTTTCTAATAGAATTTTTGTATTTTTCTTTTAATTGTTGAAATTCAGTCTCTATTTTGTCTGTCTTTACAAAACTCAAAATTAAACATCGTCTTACTATGCTTTTTGTATTTTCGTCTTTTTTATAATTTTCACTGAGTAAAAGTGTTTGAACTTTTTTTTATATGCTTTGTCCAAAATGAAATAAACATGTTTCTACGCTTGCGTTAACAAAGACCGATCTTGCTGCAGCAATTACAGCCGCTTCGAAGTCAACAATTATATATTTCGGTTGGATTTTTAGCGTCTCGCTTAAATGTTGGAACAATCTTATATACGATTGTTTGTTTTTGGTTGTCATCAAAACATAGATAAATAAATATGTTTTTCCAAATATATGTGTGTGAACTGCATATAATTGATAAAAACTTGATGGACTTGATTTAAAAGTCTTGTCCATTAACAATATCGTCGATTCTTTTAAATATCTTGTATTTCTTGAAGAATAGAAGATAATTCTTCTTTATTTGTCCTCAAGCTCTGTACCATACTGCAGAAATTTTTATACTTGTAAATTTATCTTTAGACATTCCGGAACATCGTCTAGTTTGTTTATTGAGTATCCGCCCGTAATATTTCTCGTTCGAGTTATTGTATCTCTCAAATAACCAAAGTTCGAAATTATCTTTATTATGTCTTTTTTTACGTTTTTTGTATGTTTTGTAATTATATCTATGTGGGCGTTCAGTTTTTGTTGTGCCTCTTTTTTTAATTTGCTTTATTGTTTTTGTTTTGTCTATATAATTATGATTTGGAGCGTGATTATGTATTTTCTCGCTAATTCGTTCGTTTGTTTTATTTATAATTAAAGCATCGGTGCATTTTCTATTCTTACAACGCTACCTATAGATATACTATTTTTTGCTGTGGTGTGTGTATTCATAGCCTTTCAAAGATATAATCTGGTTGCCTTGTTTTGTCTTCGAAAATTACATTTTATTCATGATTTAATTTTTTTTAATACTTAATTTAATTATATAGGTTTAATTGGAAAAGTTGACGAAAAAAAACAGTTTTTCAATTGCCGAATAACCCGTTTTTTTGCCCATGAGCAAAAAAACAGGATGCCATAAGTAAGTTCTTTAAATTTACAAGTCATAAAACCAATCGACAATATATCACTAAGCTAATCAAATGGATAGAGTTTTAAACATATATAAAAATTATAGGTTCTCTGAGAAAAAAACGGCAAAAAGCTGTTGTGGAACGAAAGAGAAAAAATATCGATAAACTTAAAGATGAGTTATTTAAATATAAGTGCATGAGAGACAACAAAAAGGTCGTAAGAAGAGTTATCAAAAGAATAACTTATCACGTGTGCCAAAGCGAAAGAAATAAAAAAAGACGTTGCACAAAATTTAATAAAACGATTCTAGTTATATAGTTAAGAAGCTAAAAATAGACACTTTACACAAAAAGATTTAAAAAAAATTTCAGGAAACTATAGGAGAACGTAAAGATAAAATTCACATACATATAAAATAAAAGATATATACACCAAAGAATAAATTAATATGTAAAAAAGTGAGTATAGTTCCCCAAGCATTAACAGCAAAAAAAAGAAGAACACATAAGAAGACTCTAATCAACAATCGTGATTAGAAAACCTGACAGAAAGTAGAGAAACTCTATAAAGTTTTTGAAAAAACCATGCAGTAATGTTAGAATCGCAGCTAACCCTTCTGTTTTAATTTGTATGTGACTAAATACCCATATAAAGTTAAAAAATGAGAGATTGATAAGATAAACAGTGAGCATAAATTGTTTACTACCCTAGTCTAAAAAGTTACATTTTACTATATTGAGATAAAAGAAAAGCACAAACATAAAACAGCATTCGTGTTTAGTGTAGGTTTTTTGAGAGATGAGGGTTGATCATAGAATATAAAAACAGTCTACTTGTAATGCAGAAGTAAATGAATAAGATTTTTGAAAGATTAAGAAATAAGTGTGTAATAGTATATTTGTTTGATATACCGATACATAAAATAAGCAATAAAAACATATAAAACTCGAATAGAAGTGACAAAAAGAATAAAAAAAATATCCTAAAAATTGACAAAAAAAGATTAAATATTATAAAAATCAAATGGGAAGCATAGAAATATGTAATAAGAGAAAGTTTAGTTATCACTTGAGACACATAAAAAGAAAAAAAACAAATGAACTGCCAAAAAGTGTTAAAAAAGTCAAAGTTTTTAAAAGAAGATTGATGATTTATGGTTTTATAAAAGACTATTCTACTCAAAATATTAACCTTTAGCTTTAAAGGGCACATATATTTTTTTACACACTTTTTTATTGTGAAACATAAACTCTTTATTATTATGTTATTATATGAAATATATGTTTTTTAATTTATTATTCTAATTTTTCTCATAAATATTTTTGATAAAAGCAATTATTACTTTTTCATATAAAAAAAATAAGCGCTAATCTCTAACATCGCGAACAAAAAAATCAAAACAGTTTAAGTGCAAAGAAAAAATAAATTGTGAATTTTTAAAATTAACGAAGATATAAAATAAATTAAAGTTTGAATATCTTGGACTATAATAAAAAAGTGGTTTTTAAAACAGGTGCGTCTAACGTTGAAATGAGAGAGCAATGTTATTACAAGAGAACAAAATAATTATTCTTACTACATTTGAATATGCTAGTATGAACTTAACTTCAACTTGAACTCGCTACGACATATCGAAACATAGACATGTTGAGTGTTTTTTGCCGCGTGTTCTAAATTTTTTTATAAATTACGTACAATAAAATAAACGTTATAGATGATTCTGAAAATCTTAGAAAAGCTAAGAACAAACCCAATTTCAAGAACAAAATAATAAATAGAAGGATTGCGAAAAATCAAGAATATGTTTTCCAATAATAAACGAAAAAAAATAGTGACATGTGTTTATCATATATATGAACTGCGTCGAAAAAGTTCAGAAAAACAAATGAAAACGAGACAAGTTAAATAAATAAAGATGAAAATATGACAGATGCTAAACAAATGTAGATATTCGACAACGGCGAGAAAAGAATAATACTTATTGTAAAAAAGAGACAACATATCATCTAAAAAAACACATGAAAACAAACCACGAAAGTATATAATTTGTATACTATGAATTAGAGAAAAAAACAATTTTCTAGTATAAAAAAAGATATAAAAAAATACTATTAATAAATGCAAATACAGCAGAATAATAAATAGAAAGAAGAATAGAAATTGAATATTTATATAGACATCAAAACTTTTTATGGGGCTTTAAAACACTGATAAAAAAAAGAAAGAAGGAAAAGTAAATATGTGTTGACAGCGGTAAACTGTTGCTCGAGATATATTTATTGTGCACCAATTGACCACGAAAAAACCGAAAATCTAATAAATATAATATCTTTTGTGTAAAAAGATATATATTCCTGAAATATCTATTAGAGGTAACGAAAAAGATTTTATGGTGAATATTTTTTCAATTTTGCAAAGAGTTGGGCTTTTGACATGAAAAAGACTGTGTAAAATCCCCACAAAATAATTGAACGGTATTGGGGGTAATATAACAGTTGGTAAAGTATCGGGAAATTTTGATTACTGTAATTAGAATAAAAGATGCGTGTTAAACAAGAACAGTTTAACAATACATATCATACTGAAATAAAATGCACAGATAAGAAGCTTTAAAATGTTCTATAATGATTATATCTAAGGCACTAAAGAAAGAACATAACACAAAATGAACAGAAAATTACTAAAAGAGAAACTAGTAAAAGATAAAAAGGTGAAATTTGTAAAAAAAAAAAATACAGCCATAAACAAAAAAAAAGACTTATTAAAATGAGTTGTTTTTTGAGAAAAAAAATAAAAAGTATTTTTTTATTAGAAAATACGACATTTAATTGGTTAAAAAAACTTGGTGTTTTGAAAATTGAGTATAATAAATTATCGTATTAAATGCAGTGTGGTGTTTGTTAATAAATAAAATCTAGTCATGAATAAAACTATTTACGTCAAATATAAACAAAACACCTTTAAGTTCATTAAAGTAAACATATATAAGCTTAATGTAAACAGATAAATCTAGATTCATTAAAATAAACGAATTTAAAGATCTAAAAAAATTTGTATTTCGTTTACACTAACGCAACTTAAAATTAATCTACTTCTAATAAGCTTCAAATCATTTTATTTATAATAGAGTCAGGATTCATTTATTTATATAGAAAATTGTTTATTACATTCGAACAATGTTTATTATTTTCTAAAGAAAAATTGTTTCTTTTTTGATACACTTTTTTTTCAGTTAGTTTTTTTTGTATCATGTATGTACACTTTTTCTAGCAAATGTTAATTTTAAAAGAATGAAAAAGTAAGATCTAAATAAAAAAATGTTTACTTAAAAAGACCTGTTAAAGGCTGATAAAAACCAATTCGTTGCAAGAACTTGGTATATGGCTTTTTAAAAATTTCAAAAAATCGAACGCTGCAGAGTAATATTTTAAGTTTTTTAAATTTTTACATTTCAATCTGATGTACTTCTTTTAAATATGATCACAAACATGCTATGTTTGAGTGTAAACAGTCTTGCTTTAGGGGTCTACGAGATTCGCGAAGGTTTTATTTACTTGTTCAAAGACACGATATTTTTTACATTAAAGTATCCCATACGACAATATGTCATGATAAGTGTGTCTATTTAATATATTTGATGTTTATTTTATCGAGGTTAATCATAACACATTTTTTTTCAGACTCTGAAGATAAATTTTTTGAATCCCAGAAAAACCACCAACACACCAAATATTTTTAAGTGTCCTCCGTTTATGGCTCTTTTTTTTACTCAAAAAAGTTTTGTTTACTATCATAATTTCACCAAAATTTCAATTTATTCCACTTTTTTATTCATTATAATTTTTCTTGTTATTTCAATAACAGCGTTAATAGATAGTCAATCAACATTATATTCAAACTTTAGCTTTTTTATGAACTCTGTCCGACTCTATTCGTATATAAACACAAATTTCTTCCAAAAAGTGAGGTTTATATCAGAAAAATATAATGAAGTTCCTAATGTTTTTTAAAATTTATTGCAAGCTGATCTTCAACATAGCTTTAGAAAACTATCATCGTAGTGGTGAGTGATTAAAACTAACTTTTTTCTACATTTTTTACAATTGCGAAGACTTTAAAAAACCCAAATTATACATAAGAAATCGCCGTGTAACAGCTTTTGTTTTTCTCGTAAAGAGATTGTCTGTTTTCTGCTTTTTTTCAATTTTAATATAACTTTCTTGCTTTCTAAAATCACCTTTTGCTCTTTTTCTCGTCATTTTTTTATGTACTAAATATGGTACACTTTTTTATCGTTAGATTTTTTTGTAGCAAATATGATATAAAAAAATATTACTGCATTGTTTTAAATACAAGATAATATTAAAAAAGTTAATGGTTATATGAATCTTTAGTATACACAACTTCAATTTAACCAAGGACCGACTGCCAATGACATATTATTAACTTCATATGTAAAGTTTTCTATTTTTACAAAACAGTCAAAATATCATAAAATCAAAATCAAAGTTCTCAATTGAAAGAAAAATAGTCGTTAAAACAGTTTTAAGTGATAGATGATTTAAAAAAACTTAAAAAGTTTAAAAATAGTGTGTTTTTATCTTGAAAAAGATAGATATAAAGTTTCTAAAGTTTTTAAGCATAACTTCACTTCTTGCATATTAATGTTTAATACAACATATATCAATTAAAAAAAATTAAAAAACAAAAGAAATGTGAATATAACACAGAAAAAGATATAAAAACTTATTTTAGTATTTTAATAGGTATAGAATTAAAAAAACAAGATAATTACAAATCACACTCGAATAAAAAAATCTTTTTTTTTGTGAAATATTTTTTCATCCACGAAAAATTTTAATCTTTTACTTATAAATAGTAATCTTACTTGTATCTTCGAAGTAATTATGTGAAAGATGAAGAAAAAAATAGTTAATAAATTGAAAATTTTATTTTTTATTAACAGAAGATTGAAAAAGATTTCTAAATAGAAAGAGTTTTCGTTAATTGATAGATTAACTAACCTATCAATAAAAAAGTTGCATTAAAAAATTTTAATCTCAGAAAGCTCGATAAACATAGGAGCAAAGTATATATGTAATTCGATTTAAAAATGATTATATTTATTTTATTGAAGCGTGTTTGGTTTTATCTAATATTATAATAAAATGTTTTTAGTGTGTTGGGTGATTTGAATATAAATAGTATAAGGTTTTCATAGACAATTTTTGCACTCGCTTCCGCTATTTGAAAAAATATCGTATTTGAACTTATACATGTGTGAGTCTTTGCGTAAAAAAAAAGAGAATTCTAAAAAAATAAATAGTACTAATAAAAAAAAAGCAAATCAACACGACAAAAATTTTCAGAAAACTGTGTCAACGTTTTTCTATATAAAAACAAAATTAAATTAGCTGTTAGTTTAGTAACAACTTTTTATAATGAAGATCAAAACAGCTTTAAAAAAGAAGCCAGTTGTCCTTTTCCGTCAGCCTTAAATATTTTTTTTTACTTATTGTAAGTAGAAAAGGACCTATAATGTTGTTTCAAAAATAAAAACTTTTTGTATTTTTGACTATAACAAAAACAAACGAGAATCGATTTAACAGATCAGCTAATAAAAAATTATACAATTCAGAAACAAAGTTAGCATTGGCTGTATATTATGCTATTGTTCGTTTTTAAATTTTGTATTAATAATGTGTATATCACACAAACAAGTATTATGAGAATAAAAATCAAACAAAACGAAATTTGCAAAAATTCTTTTATTATTTAATAAAATAGGAAACATCAACAAAAAAAATAAAATATGTGAAAAAACGTTCTACAAATAAACATTTACTTATGAAAAAAAAAAATATGTAATAATAGAGAGCATCGTCAAATCAAACCTAGAAAAACAGTAAAACTTTTATTGTTTTAAAGACTGTCTTAAATCATTTTGTTTTTCAGATTGTTATAATAAGTATTATAGATTTAGACACGAATCGTATCTGTCAGAAAATAAAAAAGAATGTTCTAAAAATGAATTTAGTATGCAGGATTCAGTATTTTAATTGAAAAAATATTTTTACATAAACACTTTTATTAAATATATTTAGATTTTTTATTTTAGTTTTTAATTTTACTTTTTCAATTTAAATTTTCGAAAAACAAATGAAACGTTTTTTTAAAAAAAAAATCTATTTTTCTATAAATTCTTTAAGGTTTAATGGGATTAAGATCCTTATATACTTTGAAGAAAACAATTAGCAAAATGAAAAAGTCGTTTATTTATTTTTTAATCGACACAAACACATATATATCTATAAAATAAAATTTACTAATAATAACTAAGAAAAAGTTACAAAGAAGAATACAAAACAATAATGGCTGAAACTAAAACTTGTTATGAGTGAGAGAATGTTCTATTATACAACAACGAAGCGAGGATATGTAGACTGCACAGCTCCACTATAGATTTCTGATCTGAACGAGAATTGTATGTGTTCGTTGATTGACTTAAATCAGGCCTTCAAATCGTTATTTGGCGTTCTGAGCTATTCGTTTCGTAAATTAAAAGATCATCGCCAAATATATTTATTTATTAAACCGACTATCAAAAGCGCAATTTTCTATATCCGACCCGATAACTTGAGAAAAAAACTTTTCCTGTTTTAGAACAAAATTTTCAAATAAAAGCGAAAAGTTTTACGTAAAAAATTTGAATAAAAAAATTAAGATTTTTAATACTATAATAAAAATAAAATAATTGATACTAAGCACAAATCTTATCATAAAATAGCTAACTGGTTACAACAAAAAAAACAAGTTTCTTGGTTGAAAATGCATGTAAAAACTCGAGAAGAAAAACAGTTAACAGAAAATCAGTTAAAGCGTTTTTAAAAACACTGCTTTTTTGAAAAAGAGATTTATTCTTGTTTGAAAATATTGATGTTTATAAGAAAAACGAATATATTCGACGTTTAAAACTTTAGTGCTCTAAAAATGAATATAATCGTCTTTAGAAGCTCTGTTGTAGATTAAAACGGATACAAGCGACATCTGTGTTTACGGGTTCTTTTAAAAAAAGATAGATCTGTTTACAAAATAAAGTGTTGTATATAAACGAATATATTGTTTTCTAAAACCTAATGTACAAAATTAAACGAATAGTTTCGTTTTTACAAAAATATCTGATTCTAAAAACGAAACTATTGGCTTTCCAAAATTGTCTGATAGAAGTAAAACGAATATATTTGCTTTTTCAAAATTATCTAATCGAGAAAAAAACATATATTATTCTTATTTCTGTGAAAGTTTAAAAGGTAACACAATAAATAAGAGATTAAGTTGAATTTCATTACATACAGTACAAAAAAAAGATTCAAAATTTTCGAAAAAATGAATTATACAAAAAAAAAGAAAATATTCAGAAAATATAAAATTAAAAACAATCAAAAAAAACTGATAAGTTAAACAACGCGTTTTCAAATTTGATCTGATATACGATTCAAAAACAAGAATTTCAATTTACAGGAAGAATATATAAATGCAAGTGAAATGATAAAAAAGTGTGTTTTTACTATTTTTTATAAACAACTTTAGACAAGTATTATAAACTTATATAATATAAGACTGTGGCTTTTCAGCTTAAAGACTTTGCTTTTTAAATCGTTCAATAGTTTTCGTAAACCCCCTTCGTTAAGTATAGATATGACCTAAAATTTTTTCTTTAATCTGTCGCATTCTCACTAGAGAATAAAAATTAACAGTTGATTAATTAACATTTAATAGCTGAACTACAAAGAGCTTTTTATCTATTGACTTTGACTATGTCGGCGCTATGTTTTTTATCTGATAATCATTGTTATAGTTTGCTACATATATGTACAAACTTTTTATCATTTTAGTACATATATAGTAAAGTCTTTTTTCGGGATAAATTGACTGGGGGGGGGGGTGTAAAAGTTATATTAAAATTGAAAAAAAAGCTTGTAAAACGAAATAACAAAGATAGATAAACACGATTTATGGAGAATAAGGTTCAGTTCTTTGTGAATTAAGGTTTGTGTAAAAACGGCGTGTAGTGCTGTTTTTGTAGTAAATCGACATTATTTTTTCTGGATTGCCGGGATAACGTCGATTTTTTAATTTGTTTGAACTAAATGTATAAAAATTATAAGAAAACGGTTTTTAAACGATTTGTTTTTGGTAAAATAAAAAATACCTTTTTTCTGAGAAATTTAATATTTTACATAAATAGAGCTATCAGATCATAATAAAGATGAAAAACACGTATATAGTGCTGTTTTAAGCGTTTTAAACTATGTTTTTTTGTTGATTAAGAGAGCAATAATCTTTCAAAAAAACTATTCAGATTGGAAGATCCGGAGAGATCGTTGAAGTCTACTAAACAGCTCTCATGAAAAATAAAGACCATAAAGATCGAATTAGAAAATTACGAGCTGTGTTAGTGAAATTTTGAGAGAAACGAAACGTAAATTTGAAAAACTTACGCCAGACTAAGATATGATAATCATACACAAAAAACTACCGTTACACGTGAAGTTTGGCATATTGTAAATAACATCTTGGTGGAAAGGCACTCTTAACCTAAAAAAAAGGGTATTTACTTGAGAAAAAAAAACATATAAAAAGTTCGTAGACCCAGGGAGACAAGTAAAAACACACGCAATCGATAAATACCTAATAGAATAACATTAAAAACATGTCGGATCTTAGGGCAGAAAGTAAAAAAAACCTTAAATTATATAAAAAAAAAGAGAAATTTTTCCCTCAACAGCTCGCGTTTATCATCATTTAAAAAGAATAAATAGTTAAAAGGTTTTTAATTTTAATATAACTTTTACACGCCCCAGGCCCCGCCCCCGCCGGCAGATGACCCCACA
>SBJP01000316.1:0-17672 GCA_014805705.1 Cucumispora dikerogammari | reverse complement strand
GTTTTTCTTTAATTTATGTTCAACTTTTTTCTCAAATAACAGCTAGTATAAGGCAATAGAACTTTCCTCATGCCAATAACTGCGTTTTTTTATTTTTCTATTTTTCGAATACGAGCTTTTTTTAGCGCAACATTTAAAAACTAAAAACTTTTGTATTAAAAAACAAGTAAAATTTTATCTTAAAAAAACATCTGTTTTTTTTTGGGTGCACGTACACTTGACTTTTCTGAAACTTGACTGCGAAAATATTTAATTGTGTTTTTTTATATAGTGATTTATTTTTATTATTTTATTTTTATTTTTCTTTTTCTTCAACCCTGTGGCTTTATTAAGTAAAATCTATTATATTTTAAGAAAAAAATCGTTTGATAGTCTATCAAAAAAAAACAAGTCTATTTTTGCTGTATAGCCTTTTATGTCTGTAGACTATATTACACTGCAAATGAAAAACTTTAGGAGAGAAGATATAAGAGTGCTTTAGTTGTTTTTTAAATCGTTGTACATTATTTACTTTTTTAATTTCACAAACAATATAATTATATATGATTACTCTGTTTATGTTTGAAAACTGAATGTTTGCCATATATTATTTTTTTGTTTATTTAAATTTTTTATTAGTTAAATCATAATAGAATTTAATATTTTTGTTTTTAGTTAGGGGTTTCCAAATAATGATGTTTTTTTGAGACTTGTTTGCTTTTTCAAACTGAAAAATCGTTTATACAATTTTTTTTGATGTCACTTTTTATTTTTTAAAAGCTGTTTTATGTTTTTCATTGTTTTTCCGTCTTATTAATATTTTATGTGTGTAGATCTTTTTTCAAATTGATATAAAAAAAAGCTTAGATTAGTAATTATGTATGGTTTTTTTTCGTGTATTTACTATTTACTACTTTTTTTTTGTTATCGCTTAATGTCAAAGTAAATGTTTTTTATATCACTGTATTCTATGGTTTTTTAATTAGACAGTTTATGTTTTTTTAAAATAAAATTATTTTTTAAAACACGATTGGCACTCGATTTTATTATTAACACTAAAGACAACAGAAACCTGTTGATTCAGAATATTTAGACATCAGAGATAAAAGTTATTCAGTCAAATGTATATGAAAGTGTGATCTTTAGAGAACAGATAATTGTCAAGCTCGACTACATACGCAAAAAGAGTAATTATAAAAAGAGTAGATAGCATAATAATTATGGCAAGTTAGTGTGAGCGAAGTATGTAAAATAGTTAATATAATAAAAGGATAAACTCAAAAAAAACATTAAACAGCTCTCATAAAATGGTTTTTGAAACTACTATAAACTTGTTTAATTAGTTAGCACTACTTATGCTACAGAAACTTAATCGAGACAAAGTTGTTATGCTTGTTTAAATTGACTCGGATATATATCTCGCGAACCCGAGTTTTAGAAGATTTAAATATATACTGCCAGAATACCAAATATCACATAGTGGCGAAAGGTTTTTTTGTTATATGTATCCACTAGTGGTGATGTTAAAGCGATCATTTTTTTACTAAAAAAACTTGGGTTTTTTGGCGCGTTCTCTAGACTGGTATTCTGACAGTACTTTAGAAACACCCGTTAACTTATTTTAACAATTTTACACAATACTTGGAACATGCCACTTTCAAATACTCTTGGTGTTTTTGCATTAAAAAGTAGAAAAGTCTCGCATTTATATACAGTTATTTAAACAAATAGTTTTTGATACACGAAGCTACGCCAGTTTCAATAATATCATTTTGACTAACTTTTGTTAATGCTTTAGATCTTTTTTTCGAAAACGATCTAAAAAGATGTTTTTTTCATTTAAGCTGTGTTTATTAAAGATGTTCGCGATTTAAGTTTGCAATAGTTATATTAAGAAGATAGTGTGTTTGTTTTAAAGATTAGATTCAATTCAGCTCTTGCCTTTGTGTCTCTTGACAACATAATAGAAGCTTTTGAAAAGATCGCGGTTTAGTTTTTAGAACGATGGCAAGTGTTGATTGTGCATTTTGAGGCTACTTAAGTTGATCCATTGGTTTTTGTCAAAGCTGTTGCTGAGTTTTTTACTTTAGATTCGAAAACATTAGAAATCTGCTCTCAACAAATCCAGGAAAATTAACAAACACCGGAGGGTGGTATATGTCTTTCAAGATTTCGTGTTGAACCGAACATCTGACAGCGCGAATGTTTATAGAAGCCCTTAAAGACGAATATTCCTACTAAAGCAAAAAACGAACAAAACTTGCCGTTATTGATTTCTCGGCAAGTAGAAATCTTTTTTAGATTTAACAAACATTCAGTTTTATCATTATATAAACACACTTGATTATCTAAAATTAATTCTACAAAGCTGAATTTTTGACAGTCTCGTATAGTGCTTTTCAAAAAGTTAATTTTTTTACTTTTTTTTTTGTTTTTTTTTGTAGATTGTTTTATATATGAGAACAATTTTTCTGCGTTTTTCTTTTTCTTTTTATTTGTTTTTTTAAAAATAGAGTTATAATGCGAATGTAAGTTAAAAAAACTACATATATATATTGTCTGCTATGTTCATGAATAAAAAACTTTAAAAATTATTCTTTTCTTCTATACACAGAGTTTTTTTATGTCGATTACGGATTATTTGTTTTTTATTTTGTGAATATATGTTCTCGTTTGTTTATATTTTTTATTACATTCATACTTTATTTCGAAAACTGTTCTAAAAACAATATTAAAACACAAGTTTTTTTTCGCTTACATGTTTTATAAATCTTTTTATTGAATAGACGATATTTTAATTTTTGTATAGATCATCTTCATTTTTAATATTGCTTTAATTCGGCAGTTTTGAAAGTGCAAGATTTGTAAATAGTTTTTTTTAACTTCGAGCGCATCACAAAACAATCAAATTAATTATGTATTAGAGCACTAAAAAAAAGAAATAAAAGTTGATTGCAAAACACTTAGATTTACAGTTATGTGTAAAATATTTAACATAATTGGAAAACTTTTACGTCGCGAATATGTTGAAAATTTATTTTTATACTGAAAAAAATAATTTTTTTAAATTCTCAAGATAAGTTATTTTTTAATATAAATTAAAAAAGCATTTGCGACTGCATAATAACTTAAAGATTTTTGATTTCCTGATTATACATATATACAGAAACTTCTAAAAATACAACAACTCATCAAACAAAAATATAAAATATTCAGGTCAAACTAAATTAACAAACTAGACTTCATGGTGACAAATTAAGTTGAAAACTTAAGTTTAAGAATGCTTTAATTTTCAATTACTAAAAACTTTAAAACGCGGCAAAAAAATTCATGTTTTCTAGAACGTTATTGTTTTTGAAACAAAAGTTTTAAAAAAAATTAAAATTTTTACTGCCATTTTTGACAGAATATCGTTTTATTGAACCTGTGTGTTTGAGATTGAGTTTTGAAAAATAATTTTACAAATTGCAGCATCTAAGTATTTTAAAATTAATTTATTAAAAGTTTAGGTAAAAGCGCCAAATAAACAAACAAAATTTAATTAAAAAAAAACCCAGGAAATTTGTGAAAAACAGATTATATTTGTTTCAAATAAATCATCGATTTCTGAGTAAAATCATAAATTGCTTTAAAACATAGATTTTAAAGCGAAACCTAAAGTGTCAAAAATTCAAAATTTGTTGACCACATACACACGCAAAAGCAAAAATCGCAATAGTGATGTGTAGATTGAGGGAATATGAAAATAAACAACAAGACGTCAAGAAAGGATTTTGTTTTCTCTAAAATCAAATCACTGTTGTATAAAATCCCACCATTTATATACGTATGTTCACAATTTATAACACTAAAAAACATAAAAAAGAATACGGGTCAAAAAAAAGATTTTATGTACTATAATTTATATTTAAGAACAGCATTTCAAAAAAATAAAAAAAAGACCTAAACGAGATCGTTGAAGTAGATAAAATCGCATAAGTACCACCAAATACAACGCAGATAAAAAAAATTGAACAAGCCCGGTGCATTGAGAGTTATGCAGACATGAAAAATTGTTTTCTACAAATTTCACATAGAAGAAACCGAATGTAATAATCGCTTCAATACAAAAAAGACTGGCTATTAGCACAACTAGTATAAAGGATGTGTATTTGATTTATAAAAACTTAAAAAGGTGAGGTTTCATACACCACACAGTATGTTACAAAACAAACTTTGTAAACAACTAAAATAAATATTGACAACATAACATAAAGGTATACTGATGATACTACAAAAAATATGTAAAACCAAGAATCTCAAATAACAAAAAATGATTAAAAAGACTTGTAAATTTTATGTTTTATTAAAATATGTAAAAAAAATTTTAAAAAACTTTTGCTAGATTGCCACACTTAAAACGTTTTAAATAAAATATTTATTCAAAAGATACTTTTTTCATCAAAAAACATGTAATTTTTAAAAGCATACTTTTTCAGTTTTTATTATTTTGAACAAATTTATGACGAAAAATAAAATTTTTTTATAGAAAGTTTCTATTCTCTGTTATTTATTGTAATCAGTTTTTGTATGAACTATGAAATCTGGGAATTTTAAAGTCTAGAACTAGCAAATATAATATAGAGCTATACTAAAAATATGTAAAATATGACTAAATTTTAGCGAAAGATATAATTTGTCAAAAGAACGTTTTTTTACTGTATCAATATCTTTAATTGTTTAATTTTCAATTATAATTCTGTTTATACGATATTAAAATGTTTTTTTAGATACAATAAATGCAGTTTTGCCGTGGCTCTATCGAGAATAAAAATCAAGATATCGCTTGTAGAGGTAGTCAAAGATTAACTTAAAAAACAAATATTTTACTGCAAGTGACAAATGAAGAGAAAAAAAGCATATCAAAAAATCAATGAAAAAAAAAGTAGGTCTTGTAAAAACAGATATATTAATGACATAAATAACAAATCTGTAAGAATATATTACTCGAAATTGTGTTGTTTTTCATGTTTGTTGAAATGAACTTTTATGTTTATAGTGTGACTAAGTGTTTAATATAATCGCAATAAGAGAAAGTATCAAACTATTGATATTTTTGAAACAATCAGACATATAAAGTAAGTATGTTTACTTTTATATAAAACACCTGTCTTTTCTGGTTGATTCCTATAAATTATAATGTCGCAATTTATATAATCTATAGCAAAAAAGAACAAACTTTTTCGAGAGTCGCTTTTAAGAATTTTCTCAAGCGGGCCGCATGTGTTTTGTCTATTTTAATTAAATATTTGAGTTTTAGAACTATGTTTTGTTTTATTTTTTTATTTAGAATACGTACAAAAAAATAAAAACAGAATAAAAGAAGGCAGTATAGCCTAGAAAACCTGCGTTGGTTTATTTCTACAACTACCCTGCTGCAATAACAAACTCACACAATTTTATATGCTCTAGTCAAAGGTAAAGTTCAGATCAAATGAGGATATGCATTTGAGAAGTATTTTAGATCTTTACAAACTATGGGTTTTTTATCTGTTGTTATTCTCATAGCCGCTTTTAAGTTGAAGTCTATAGCAAAGACCTGTTCTTGGTTTTGTTTATCTTAAGACATGAGAATCTGGTTTTATATATATATTAATCTTTATACAAACAAAAGTTTATAAGAAAAATCTTTTAAAATTGGGAATGCTTTTTATGACAAATATTTATAGAACAATAACAGTTTATTTGTTCGAATCAGTCTTTAAATACATTATATGCTTAAAGATAAAACAAATAAAACTGTATATTATTTTGCGATAATCGAATTTACAGCAAATAACGAATTGAAACCTTTAAAACTTGAGTTTTAACTCTTGAAGCACTAAAATATATTATCAATCTCATGAGAAAAGTTATTCATAGATTTTTATATCTTGGTCATTTAATCAAATATTTTGCTGCTCTGTCAATCTAAAAAAGCGAAAAGTGTTATCTTATGATTACTTCGATAAAAAAGATTTCTTTTGATCGTTTTCAAATCTACATTTCTTTCATTGCAGAAAATCTTTTCTTTTTCCAAATCGTTATTAAGTTTATTTAATACGAAAATAATAATGTATAAAAAAAACGAAACCAACTCTCACTTTTTTAGATATGTGTGTAACGAAGTAAGAAAAAAAAATGTTGCGTCTTAAAAAAAACACAGATTATTATTTTTGAATACATACTAGTGTCAATATTACGCCCAGACTCAATCAACGTTCACAATCGACTGACAACTCGTTAAATTTCTAACTTTTCATTTTGCCAAAACGTAAAAAAAAGTTTAAAAGTAAATCCGTGATCATGTTTTTTGAAATGCTGAGTGGCTTTTTCCCCTAAATTAAATCGGCGTCTTTTCGACTTGAGCTAACAAACAATTACGAACAAACACAAAAAAACCAAATGAACAACTAACTAAACTGAACTAAAAACACAGACTATTTAATTAATCGAAAAGAAAAACTGTATACTAAAGAATACTTAAAAATAATCGCATCATTTTACGTCATTAATTTTGAACATTAAATTAACTTTCGTACTTTCTTTATTTTTTTAAACGTATTTATTTTTTTTCTTACATTTAAAATATACATACTTCGAAATGCAGGTTTAATTTAAGCGAAAAGTTGACGAAACATTAAAAGTCAGAGTAAAAATGTTATTCTGGTTTTAATTGAGTATATTTACAATAAAGAAAAAAACATTGATAAAACCGCGATACAGATGCATTTCAGAAGTTGTAAAAATTACCTTCACCTTAAAATCTATAATTAAATATTATCAATCACTCAACACAATCACGACATTAAAAAAAACTTTTAATTAAAAAACAATACACTTCGAAAATAAAGCCGCTCGATAGTCGATACAAGCAATAAATCAAACGATATCGCAAGCAAAACAATTAAGTTATTTAACAAAAAGGATTATGTTTTTTCTGGTTTTGCTTCGATCAGTCAAATTACAAGAACGAGCAATTATTAAAGTAGACACAAAACATGAATATAGCAAATACGATAAAATTTGAGTCGGGTGATTGTTTATTGTGAATTTTTGAGTCAAATTTCAAATTGAAAATAGTATAACAAGAATTTTTTACAGAGAAAAGTGAATATTTTCAATATGGATAATTTATTTTTAGCCGAAAATTTTCGATAAACTCTCTTTAGTTTTTGACAAGTGTTGGTAGTCAACATGCATACATTGATATATATTTATTCAGTTACATATGCATATAAGTAAAAGAAAACTCAAAAAAAAACATGCGAAAGTTTTTATAAAACTTAAAGCATTGAGAACCTCGCCCGCTTTTATACAATATTTGACTTAGAGAAAGTATCATGTAACGCTGTAAATATTACTTACCTGAATTTCACACAAAATTAGCTTATTCTATTTCGTACATGCAATCTTTAAAATATTAAAATATCTTGATTAGGTCAAATGTATAAAAACGAGATTAAGTTCAAACCTATCTTATGATTGTCATTTGATTTATTATTTGTTAAACTTGACAGAACAAGTGTCTATTTCAAAGAAATTTTACATTTTATTAAAAGAAAAAAAATACTCGTAAAATATATAATATTTTTCAAAAACCCGATAGCCGACGACACCCCAAGCTTTCTAATTCGTCAACCGTTAAAAAAGTATATTAAAAAAACACTTGTTCTAGTTATCAACTATCACTCGACGGTTTTTCGACCTCAAATTAAATGGAAGGCTTTTTAACTAAGAAAAAATGTTTCTGTTAAGATAAGAATAGAATATAAAATGGGGAAAAAAATGAACGCTAAAGATACTGGTCGAATTTGAAAACCTAGATTGTTACTATTAATTTTAAGTCTTGATCAAAAGTGAGATTTGTTTTGTTTCTTGCACGTTGTTCGTTTTTTGTTTCGTTCGTTTAGTTTTATTCATTCAACCGTTTAGTTTAGTTTAAATTGTCACGTTTCGTTCCGTTCGTTTTTTCGTTTGTTCATTCTTTCGTTAGTTCATTTTTTTATTTGTTCATTCTCTTATTCTTTCGTTTATACATTCGAAAGTTGGTTTTTATTTTCTTGGTGTAATATATATTAAATATTTAATTAACTGATTTATGGATTACTAAGCTGAAAATATACCTATTTTATTTAAGAAAAAAGCCGCTCAGTCGCTTTCTGGTTCGTCAGCTCGCTAAAAAATATATATTAAAAAAACATTTATTAAAGATTTATTCTATTTATCAATTATATATTTTTTTCTTAACATACAGAAACTCGTTTTGTGTTATTAGTTTGTAGTTTACTATGAGCAAGCGTTTTTTGTATTTTTTTTAATATGACATATTTTCTCGGTTTGACCTGTAAAAATTAGAACTTGTTTATGTCTTCTTCGAGTATATTTTTAATGAAATTGGCTATGTTCGGGCTTTTTGCGACTATTTTTCTTTTAATTGATCTATGCTAAGCTTTGGCTTCGTTTATTATTCGAGAACTGTTTAATTAAACGACTTCATGCATGTTGTAAAAGTTTGTTTTGTATAGAAGATTTATTGTGCTTTTCGTTTGATCATCAGATCTTTATATTATATTATTTGCAAATATCCTGTAAAATTTTTTATATTTGATATAATCATCCCAAACAGGTTTTCATTGAGATTTATATATTTTTTTAAAAGTGTAAACTGATAAGGAGACTAAACGAACACTTTTCTGCTTAATTCTTTTCTGCTAACATCATCTTTATACAACTTGATGCATTTTTAAGTTCAGATTTTCTAAATGACTTAGCAAAAATGAAAATAACAGCTTTTTTTGCAGCGTAAAGAATAACATTGCGTGTGTTATTTTTTAAAGCTATTTAAAAAACTAAAACAATAAAAACTGGTTTTAAATTAAATTGTGTTTTGGCGTTAGTCAAGAAATAGTCATATTTCTTTTGTTTTATCTTTGCTTAAAATGTAAACTAATAGAAACGTATTTCTAAAGATAACAGCTAGAATTGTAACAAGCTGATTAAAGCTTTGAAAGACAACAAAAAAAGTCACATTAATTAATAGTGTATTTGAGTTAGAAAAGTTTGTTGATTTGAATTTGAAAAAAAATATCAAAAAGCGAAAACAATCTTTGTAACCACTATTCAAACACAAGACAGGCCCTCTATGCACATCGTTTTTTTAAGTTCTGAGCATGTCGTCAATTATGTTTTTAATATTCTCAATCTGGTTGTTTCTATCTCTCGTTGTTTTGTCACGCACAGCGAACACTCGCGGCATGTTCCTAACTATACTATAGTCCTTTTTTTCAATCTATGGTGTTAATATTGTCAATGAAAAATCGTTCGCTGCGCGTGTTTTTTCTTTTATGTGTGTTATCAATATATATTTTCTTTTTAATTTTTATAATGTCTGGCTGGGCTGTGTGCTCGCTAGTAAATAATATTATTGGTGCTATCATTTTGTAAATCTCTTTTAAACTTTTATTTTTACATCCCATCGAGTTTTTCCTGCAGAAAAAAATATTTGTGGTATGTGTGATTGTCAATAATTGAGATATCTTTTCCTCTTTTACGTTTAAGTAAATTAAATTTTCGCGTGGTTTTTTTAATATAAATTTTTGCGAGTTGACAGATCAAAAGACCAAGGATGTTGACGTGTATCCGAATTATCGAGCGACAACATGTTTTTTTTAATTAATATTTACTCTACATATAAGTAAAATATTTCAAACAAAAAAACATAAAAAACCAAGCCCCTTAGCTATTTTGTGTTTTCAAAAAAAATACAAAAAAAAAGTGTGTGTGTTTATTACGATTATCTATTAACGAGAAAAAACTTAATTAAAAAAAACGAGACTAATAAAAGCTGCAACACCGTTGAATTTATTTGATAGCACAGCGAAAAAACAATTCAAAGCTCGTTTAATTGTAGTTGTATAAAACTTAAGTTTTCAGTATTTTTATGTTTTATATGTTTATTTTCATAGCTAAAATATATTGTAAGGAAAAACATAACGTAAGAAAAATTTTCAGTTTAAAAACAGGAGACTTCTATATTTTTTGTTAAATCTTAAAAAAATGAGATAATAAATAAAAAAATAAAACTGTTGATAAATAAGTTTCTTTAAAAATATTTAAAAAAATTAAGTTATTTATAGCCAGGATTGTTTTTTAATATCTACTGAGTTGTTTATATCTTTAATAAAGCATAGTGTTTAAGAAAAATGTTACTATAAAACAATATCATTCTATTTATATCTCTTTAATCGTTTTTAAGCTTCTTAATAAAGTCAAGTATATATTTCAAGCTTTTATTGAAACTTATTTAGCTATTCTAACTGCTCGAGTTACTCACAAACATAACTTAGGGTTTAATAAAGTATGTTCAAAAAACCGCATTTAAACTTTGTAAGCAACGAATAGCCTCTTTCTTAATATTTTATAATTTTTTATATATATTGAGTTTTTTTAATAACCAAAACTTTATGTAAGGCGCTCATAAAGCAATAGATTGAACTTATTGATTTTATATTTGTTTGTGCGTAACAGGGATATCAGAGAGAAAAAATTAAATCAAAAAAAATGTTTGCTCTGGTTAACTTATGTCGTTATAGGAAAGTGGGTAAGATAAAAAAAAAGTTAACAGACGAATTTTCTGAGTTTGTTTTTTGATCGATTAAACAAAGTAATAAATTAATTTAATTGGTGAAAAAGAAAACAGTGAACGGAATCTATCGATCTGAATGATACTATTAGCGATGACGTCAACTTTTTTATCTCGAGATATTATACAATATAGATTGAAGCCGTCTTACTATCTAAATCAACTCACTTATATCATCGTTTCTAAACATTAAACATGCGCCCAAACTTATTATATATTATAAAAAACGCTTTTGTTTAATCAAAACTCCGTTACAAGCAGATCAAAAGATCTAAAAACTGGAACCCCATAAAAAAGTTTAAAATGCGATCAAAGGAATATACTACATTAATGCGAAATTTTTTCTACAGACTGAAAACGGTGTGGGGTATATAAAACACGTTTTATTAGTATGTAGGTTTAGTCTTATGCCCACTAGTCTTTTTTAATCAACTTAATGATGTATTCCAAAACTTTCTTTATAAAAAAAATATTAAAGACTTATTTATAAAGCTTGAACAGAAATGTGTTTTTTATGAATCATCGAGTCTTTTATGATCAAATTATCAAAGCTTTTACAGGTTAAATGTTTTATGAATTTTATGTGAAAAAAAAAGAATATTGTTAATAAATACAAGTGAAAGATTCGATAAAATGCCCGGTATAGTTTTTACATTCACTATCTGGCTCAAATTTCATTTATACTAAAAATAAAGAGCTTTAGCTAAGATTAAATAAGTTTAATTATGTTTCATGTTTTTTTCTTTTATATAAACCAAATTTTTTGAACATTCTTGAAAGTCGAAGATTTTACACTGACATTTGCCAAAACAGATTGTTATTGCCGACAGAAAAAAATAAAAAATATTGAGATTAATATAATTCTAAATTTACTTTTTATATAGTGCAAAGAACATTTGTTTAGATGTATTTTTTTTCTGAATCTTTGCTTATTACACTAATCTGAATCTCGAACGCAATACTCAACTTCGAAGTCAAAGCCTAAGACATACCAGTATTTTCAAGCAAAAACACAACTGTTTTTTTTTGATTTTCAAATTTGAATACTCAATATTTTTCTATAAAAATCGAGACCATTAATTGATACATCTTTTTAACTTGAATTACACGAGAGATTCATATACGTTTCCCAATATTTATTTAAAAACATAATGAGACATTTTCGCTTAATAAACTTGAAGCAACGGATCAGAAACGAATTATGGTTTTAATGAAAACGACAACTTTTTTTCAATTGCCATGTTTGTCAAATTCAGTGTTTTTATTACAAGATAAAAATATCGTGCCTGATGATAACATAGTTGCTCTAAAACCAAATATCAAAGAGGCAATAAAAAATCTCGAGTGTATCATTAATGTATATGTTTTTTGATAATATTTTGGTTCACAAGATTTTTTTTGGAGTGTTTTCCATATTTAACATTGAATGTAAGATCTCAAATTAATATAGTAGTGTCGGTTTTTCTTAGCTTTTTTTGTTGAAAACTTTGATTCTTTCTGAGACACTTTTATTAACTAGATGTGAACAGTGTGTTTTCAAATTACCTCGTAAAAACACTTTACAATTTTTTTACAATGCATATAAACACAAATGTAAATTTTTTAGATTATCTTTGTTACATTCTTGATTTATATATAGACCTTTTTTAAAAAAAATTAATTAAGCTCACTTTAAGAAATATAAGTAACTTATTTATAAATTTCTGTATGTCCATCAAGGTTTTGAAAGCGTTTCACAATCACTTGTGTGTTTACTAATATTTTTTGATTTTTAACGTTATAAATATGAATTAAGTATAAATGGATTTTGCACTTTATCTTACTTTGATATTTATTGTTACACGTCATAGATCACCCCCTCTCTCCTCCTTAAAGAATTAACTATATTAAATAAATAAAAAAACACTTTAGCTTCGAAAACATCAGTTCTTTTATAGATTACAAGTATATAAGACTACAAGCTTAGCTGCGTGCTATAATGTTAGTAACATATATATTCAGTAGATAAAGAAAAATTAAAAAAAACGAACAAACGAAACTTAATAAAAAAAATGAACAATATGTAAACAATCAAAAGTGTTCTGTAAATGTTTTTTCGTTTAACGACGAAAGAGATTTAAAAAAGCATTTATTGATAAAATTATAATAAAAACTTCATAATAAAAATATAGAGAAAGATTCTTTGTGGCAGTAAAAAAATCGGTGTGTGACAATTATTGAAACTTTGTGTTTTTTATACTCTTGTGTTCATTTTCATATTTTTCAATAATCTCAAATACTGAAAAATTGAAAGTAAAAGAATCATTTAAAATAAAAAAAGTTTCTAAACGTATCATTAACGTAATTATAGATGAAGTGTTTGATCTATGTTTTTTTTAAAACAGATTATTGTATTTTATAGGCTATAAATTTTTAGTTTTTAATCTCTTTTGTTTTAATAATTACAAACAGTAGTTATCATTCTTATATTTGACGAAGCTTGTTTTTTTATAAATCTTTTTTATTTTCTAATTAGTCTTATTTTTTTTAGACACTTAGTGCGAAAATCAAAAAACATAATTAATTTTTTCGGGCGTTTTTTTTCAATTTGCCTTTTATATCATTAACGGTTTTTTATAAATCTTTTTTTTGTTTTAAAACCCATGCACATTATTCAAATCAAAAAGACTTTAGCTTTTTTTGAAATTGGACAACAAGGCACATATATTTTTGATAAACCCATGTATCAAGAAGTGACCAGAAGAATTTTACCTTCCGAAGTTGAAATATCGAATTTAATTTTACAAAAAAACCTAACAGAAGTTGATGCTGAATTTATCGATGATCTGAGTGATAAAGTCGAGCCTTTTTTACACGATTTTATTATAGAGCATAACACAAACTTTCCAGAAACAAAACTCGGACTAGATGCACAAGAAGAATTATTGGTTTTAACGCTTGTGGTAATTTATCATGTTGAAAGAGTTACTTCGAATACAGCATGTGTTCTCAACAGAATAAAGGTAAAACACCAGAAACCTATGGTATATGAAAACATAGTGGTCATCGATGTTTTTATAGAACTTTTTAATGGAGTTTTTAATATATCTTACTCAGAAATGGAAAAAAAGACTATTCTTATAATTCAAGAAAAGAGGCCAAACATGTCCCTTGATGATATCGTCTTGTTCAAAAAACAATACAATACTACCATGAAACGTTTATTTACAGCCATTCGAGGCTGTGCTATGAAACGCACTACTGGATTGTTTCCTGAACATTATCTTTCGGTTGAGTAATAAACAAACAGTAAAAAAATTTTACTTAAAAAATCTATATTTTTTTTGTTTTTATTTTCGTCGGATTAAGATCTTATTGATAGATCCACTACAATAAAAAAATTGAAAATTTTGAAAAGCGATTCATGAAAAATAAACATAAAACAAGAACAAGTCAACATTTCATTCTAGTTTTTCGAACACATATCTTCTTTTAAAATAAAATTGTCAAAATACACATAAATCTTTTAAAACAAAAAAAAACATTTATTATCTGTCATATAACTGTTTTAGGGGCAGGACTCAATAAAGACGTATGGCAACTAAAATATGTTAGAGATGCGATACTTAAAGCTATACGCTGTCTCTTTGTGGACGGTGCAACTACGACACCACGCTTTAAAATAATCCGGAGATAGTTGATGTAAACAACGGCATTGTTCTTAAAAGCCTATCTTATTGACTATTAAATGTAACGATAACTATCGCTATCGAAAACACACTGTCAGTTTTCAGACATGTGTTTCATATTATAAAGTCGTATAAGGTCTGTTTTTTTTGATTTAACATAAAGCATCAGATTTATTGCAAATTCTATTTTAGTTGTTGCAATACCAACATTAAATTTTTACAAAATAACTGACGAACCCACGGGAGTCTTGTAAGTATGGACACCTTTCAACACAAAATACGAAAAATATTTTGTATTTAAGTAGTCTGAAAAATAACGTAATAGTGTCAAGGTAAATATAGAAGTTAATTTGAATTTTAAAACTTTGTAGTTTTAGATCTCGTTATGTTTCGACTAAACTTTTTAATCAAGTGACACTTCCATAAAAAAAACAAAGTATTTACTAGTATGTGAATATGTATCTTTGTGGTTATGTAAAAACCTAAATAACATCTGTATAATATATGCCATAATTGTTTTTTTATATTTTAAACACAAAAATTTTATATATTTCTTTTCTATTAGTGGTTTTTTATGATAAATTTTGGGCTTAAAAAACATCGAACATTTAGCTCGTTATTTAATTATGTGTAAAACAATAAGAGCTAACAACCTAATTTTTAAGTTTATAAAATTGCAAAAAAAAAACTAGTCTTTTTATTTTTACGTTTTATATTAATATATTAGTATAAGATAATAAAATATAAAGCAAATTGAATCAAATTGCGCTTTATGTTTAAACAGGTGTTCTTAATTTCACATTTGATTAAACTAAACAATGATGATCAATTATAACTTCAACATATTTTTTATCTCTAAGCAAGGTAATTTCGGACAAAAACAATTTCCCGCGTAAATGTCACTTTTAAAGCAATATTTGTCATGTCTTTTTTTGTTTTATTTGATAAAACATACTGTGGCCTAAGGTTGCAATAAAAATATAAAAAGACAATTCTTAAAAAAAAAGTCTTTTTTTTGTTTTGCATTATAAAAAACAACATAACAACAACACACTTTGAAATATCTTCTATATTAAAAAAGTAAAATTTTGACAACTTTAGAACAGAGTATATTTTTTTGGCATAAGTATAAAATAACAAAAAAAACTAGGGTAGAAAATTCATATAATCAAAAGCAAGTATAAATTAATGAGATGATAAGATACGCAAAAACAAAACGTTTTATATAAAACAATACAGAAAAATAGATTAGTGTATGTAAAAATATAAAACAGTTGGAGCAAGAAAAAAAATTGATTTTGTAAAAACGTAATATAATTCAAACCAAATATAAAGTGTTTATAATTATTTCTTAGTTGATAGAAAATGCTAATTAAAAGCGTTATTACTCAGCTAACGTTTTTCTAAATTTGTTTAATTTGAAATCTTTTGTTAGATAAACAGACAAACTTTTCACAAATGTTTTTCTGATTTAACTTTATTAATATACGACATGATTTAAAAATGTCAAAAAAACTTTGATTTTTATGAAAAAACAAATTAACTATAAGCACTGCGTCAATTTAAATTGCGTTCGACTCGCTGAACAGGAGCCCTTTTGTCTGATTTTATCACGTTTCTGCGAATATCTTGCTTTTCTGTACTTAATATCATCACTATAATATCCCGCGTATATATGATGAATAGATTATAATTAATAAGAAAAGAGTAACTAAGATAAAGCGCTTGTAAGTGAATTACATACAGCCACGCTACTTCTCGGCAATTTGTTAACATAAAAAAGAAGGAATGTTATTTTTGAATTTCTTTGATAATAATAAATAGACGACATAATAAAAACGAAACATTGAAAAAGATTATTTATTTTAGAGAAGACTGTCGTTAGTACTTCGGAAAAAAACACAGTCAGACTCTTGACAAGATACGCAACATAAATATACAACGGGTTTTGCAAAATGCTCGTGTATTTCGGCGAAACAGTTTTTAACTTACATATTATAGCACAGAAGCCGAGTATTTTGTGTTTAATATAAAAGGCTATGTAACGGTTATCGTGTGAATATGTCGGTTTGTTGGTTTGATAAACGTTATTTTAATTAACAGAGTGGTCTTTTTTAAGTTTAAGACAGGGCCTATAATAAAGATTTATTCGTGAATTTCATTTAAGTGTATTGGTTTATTTTTTAGATTAAATATAAGCAGTTATTATAATGAATGTTTTTCGACCACACTAAAGGATTGGCGTACTAAGTACTTTATGAAAATAATATTATTTTAAAATTTAAAACAACGTTTTATTTTCAATTAAATACATAGAGGTTTTTTCCAGACAACAGGGGCCAGTGTCATATAGCATTAAAGCCTACTTTTAATTTCCATAAAAAAAATCAAACAAAGAATATTCTGATTTTTACATAGTAAAGATTTATAAAACAATATGAAAGGGTAACTTAGACTGTTGTCAATAAAAAAATAGACAAAAATGTTGCATGTAAAAAAGTGTTTTAATATTTTAATTAAAGGCTTTAACTTCTACAACTTGCTTTTTTTGTAACTGTAGACGTTCCGAAAACAAAAGCGTTATATATAATAATATAAAAATATTAGATAAACAATGTTTTGTGTATAATAGGGGCATATATATTTAGAAAAACGAATTGTTGTCTAACAGTTTTATATATATTGTTTAAATTTCGATTTTTAAAACAGTAGAACACATATAATCTGAGTTTTAACAATTTGTATTTTAGTCATAGTTATTTATATTTTTCGAAAGATTAATTTATATTTTTCGTAATTTAATTTATATTCTTGCGCAACTCAGTAAATTATTATAAAAAGAACTTTTTTTTGTATAAACGTGTTATTATCTGCTTTTTGTGTATTCAATCAACAATATGTCTTTTTTTGTTTGTGCATTCGATTTAAACTTTGTTTTTAAAAACGAATTTCCTAAGTGATTTGTTTTTTTTTTGACGAATTTTAATATTTTACGAACACTGACACCTCTTCTATGAGTGAATTATAAAAAACTTAAAAAGCGTAAATCAGTATAAAATAAATAAATATAATTCTTCGTTTTAAAAGTTAAACAAAGTTCTTGCTTAAATTTTAAAAAGCGCAGTTTATGTAGAGATAGTAATATGAAAAAACATTCTGTAAAAGTAAATATCAAAAATTACGAAGTCTTCTAACAATTCCTTTTTTATATGATATATATTTGGTGACTTTTCTATATGGATTTTAATAAATTCTATTGTTGTTAGACATGAAAATAAAAAAAATACAATATATTTCAAGTCTATACACTTTTTCAAAACAAAATCGTCGTAAACTTAAAATAAAAAAGAAACTCGCGTTGA